>JAIPRM010010091.1:0-14089 GCA_025469315.1 Stegophylla sp. TES_Ste_2020 | reverse complement strand
TAACAATAATATCGCGGACGCACATGGGTTATACCAAAATTTTTAGCGATATGATCGCGGACGCAGTTGGGCTAATAAAAAGGTACGATATGATTAACGGGACGCACTCGGGCGACGCCCAAAAAATCAAGTGGACTTCTCACTTTGTGAATTGTGAATTGCCAATGGACATAATATACTTATCAACACAGATTACAAAATATGTAATTCGAATTGGGATGTTTAATTTGGGTATAATATACAGTTATCAGATTTTATATTTAGGTTTTATAATATATAAGATCGAGTAGAATATAATTTGAATATTTATGAATACAGGTGGTAATTTATTATGTGTAACGTATCTTACAATACGGACAGGCATATAAGCTTAATTTAAAGATAATCTATACTGCAGGGGTGGCGAACCTATGACACGCATCAACGCATGCCAAAGTTGGCAAGTAAGCTGAATTTTAATGGCACGCAGTAAAAATTTTAATGAACATTTTTTTTCTGAGCATAGTGTAAGAGCTCATAATTTTTCAATGAATATTATTTTTTCCTCTTCTATAGAAAATTTGATAGCAACTAATTAATTTGTGGGATAATATGGCAACCATAGTAACATAATAGCCAATAAATGTTTATTTTTTAATTATATTTATTTTTAACGTTGGTAGCCACCGTAACGATAACTCCGCTCAAAATTGTTTAATTAAATAATTGTTTTATCGTTTCTTTCAAATTCAATACACCCACTAAGAACATCCCACTTAAGGAATGAAAAATACCCATGGTGTGAAGTATATTCGGCTTTTTTTTGCTTGTTACGCCTAAAATGTACATAAAGACACTCATATGTTTTTTATTTTATTATTATTATTATTATTATTTCTTTTTTTTGGATCTATAGACTTATTTATATTTACTCTACTAGACAGTTAACACTTTAGATAATTTAAAGTTACAATTTTTTTTATTGATATTTTCAATGCAATCAGTTGCCGTGCAGAAATTTGGGTGGTGGTTTTTAAAATATAAAATCACAAATTTAAAATAGAGATCATTTCAGGTCCATGCACCTTCTATAATATTTTATTCATTTATACACTTGTACAGGTGATCCATGTGAGTGTGACATATTGGATTATAAATGTACCTAAGACTTATATTTTGTGTAGGTTTCCAAAAGATCCGTAAATAGAACTAAATCAAAATTTACTTAAAGGAATAGAATTATTGGTGTAGATTTCGACCTTGAATTAATTTTTCCACAACTATGATCGGCTTACAATACTGTACGTTCCTTAAACTGAATTACAAGCTAGTTTAAATTTATAATTACATTCTAAGTTGATGAGTTAAATTATTGAATTCATGAAATGTTGAATTTTAAATTATGGAATTCATGAAAAAAATCTAACCCATCGTGTTAATAAAACTAAGCAGGAAGGTAACTAGTAACTTCACAACATATTTTTGCTATGAAAATGAAATAAATTGTATTCACATGTGTCCATCATTATTGTTAATAATTTTAATTTAATAATTATTACTAGCAAAATAAATGCTTTCAAATTTTATAAGTGTTTATGTTAAAGTAATGTAATTTCAATTATTTGCGAAAAATGGACTAACATGCCCAGCATTAATTAATAACATGATGATTTAAAATGTTGCAAATACAATGGAAACAGCTTAATTAATTAATAACATTGATTTTGCATTATACATAAATTCACACAAAATATTTTTAAATCCTCGCGTGTAGTTAACAATAATCGTTCTTGAATTATTCGGATCACAGAGGTCAAGAGAACACTATATAAATTTCGAAAGTTAGCGTATTTGTTTCAAACGTTATGTTGCATTTATTCGACAATAGAGCGCGATACTAATTCCAAGTTTGCAGAGAACAACAACTAGTAGGTAATAAAATTCTACATAGACAGTGTTATCGGGGTATTTTAAGCAATCAAAGTAAATATTTCAATAGATTTTGAATCGATTAATGCACGCGATAAGTACTCGATAGACCAAAACTAAGACATAAAATAACTTTATAGATCCAAAATCACACCCAGATGGTACTTTTCTGACAAAAAACGGCAAAATATGCTATTACTGGAATTCTGTAAAATTGAAAATTACTTTTTAATATAACTTCTAAAATAATGAAGTTAGGGACTTGAAACTTTCAGAAACTACTAAAAATAGTCATGAAAATATCTTATAAAAATTTCAAATAAATTTGATCAATTTTGAGTGAAGCACGGCATTTTGAAAATTTCGGAATTGTTTCATTTCTTGTTAGTTTTTATTTAATAACATTTTTTATTTTTGATATTAAGACTTGAAAATTATTTTATATAATAGTATTTTAAAGTATAATAGAGTAAAGTAAAATAAAATAAAATATAGTAAAGCAAAGGATACCCATGATGCAAGGGTGCCCGCAGAAATTTTACCAGTATAATATTTCCAATATTTTAAATATATTAGGGTATTCTTTAGTCATAAATGTAAATTTTTTGAAATTTTATTAATAGGGGATAAATTTTCATTTTTAGATTCTGAGTGGAGCGAAAATTTATGATGTTTATTTTTATTTTATTTTTATTTGGAAACACATTTTTATATTGTGAAAGATATCCAAATGTTAGACCAGCAACTTTTTGAATCAGAATTTGCTCTAGATGGTACTTTAAAAGGGTAATTTTTCCATAATTTTAAAAAAATTCCCAAAATTTGACAAAAACACTTTTAATTTTTCTTTTTTTTAATTCAAACTAAATGCAAAATTGAATTATGTATATACAATAATATGAAAAATATTTAGGTAAAAGAAAATTTTTGATATGTGATTATTTTGTTTCATTAATACTTTTTTCCTATTCTCAGTTAAGTTAATAGTGGAATATAAAACAGGCTGAGTAAAAAATATTAATTTTTTTTGTCATTTTAAAAAACTTTATAATTTTTAAGTAAAATTGTTTTATCCATTCAGAATAAATTTCTTAAATAAATGGTTTGTTTTTTTTTTAATTTAAACATGCCCACCCACCTACACGTGGATCAAAGAATAAGCATAGTGCGAAGTATGCCTTTTTAATTACTAAATTATTTCGTCACCTACTAGTTTTTGTCATCTGATCTTCTATGAACTAAAACAATAGATCTGTGAGAGACTTTCTTCAGTAATGAATAGTTAAGATTTCTAATCCACCGAAGTTTAGAAAATGTATTTTCGCATAAATGATCTATTACAGGTCAATAAAAGTAAATAGAATTATTAATTATATTATTTGGTATTTGACAATCAATATATATATAATATATTAATGAATTGTTTTAGATTGTCTTATTGGTATATCAGGTACATTTGCAAAACTTAACTTTTATTAAAACAATTTAGTATTAGGTAAATAAACAATGAATTTATTTATTGAAAAAATATAGCTTTTAAAAATATTTATACATATATATCTTATATAACTATAAACCAAAAAAGCAAGAGGGGCCATGTCCCCTCCCAGCCCCCCTCCCTTCCAGGTGCCCTAGCCATGGTGCGAATTATGTCCGGTTTTTTTTTATATATTTATTTAATATTTTTAACGAATGAAACGCATATAAATCCTAGCTCTAGTTACTTTTAATAAAACTTTAAAACTGACATCGTGCTTAATATTTTAAATTTAATATTAATTTATCCCAAAACTATGAACTTAATGGAGTGACAGTCTTCCTACAGGAGTGTGAATAATGATGAATTTATATTGAATAATGTTTTCTTTCAGTTCAAATTCGTATAAAACATTATATTGGCAATGTTTGAAAAAACATTTTCTAAAATCTTTAACGACGTTTCATTTTCAATGAAGTAATAAACACTCTGGTCCGTACTTCAACAGCACCGCAGGTTGCACGTTTGATTCCTGTGTTGATTTCCACACGCATCCGACCCGTGAGAATGTCTGCCGATAAATTACGACGGTTTCGGGAACCCCCGAGACATGAGCAGCTCTCACGCATCGCGGTGACCAACGTCTAAGGACGCGTAAAACGAAAAATTGCACAAAAACGTAGTCCGACATCGTCGGTCGCTGTTTATCGGCACGTGAATTCCGGACAAGGTCGTGTCGCTGAATAATAAAATATATATTATTGTGTTAACATGCTCACGCGTGGAGTGATTATCTCGTTCTGCTGGTTTGCCTCCTGATCCGATGACACCGCGCGGTGTGCAGTGTCGTGTTTTATCGAAACAAAAAATTAGAAAAGAACATGATCTTTGTGCATTGTTCTACACGCAGGAATTTTATATTTCACGAGATTGCCCCTTCCCTTTTTATTTTTAACATCATACCTCCTTAATAATATGCATGTAAAAGAAAATACTACAATTTATGTTGTAAACAGGCACGTACACAAGGGAAGGTGATAGGGGTTTAAGCCCTTTCCGAAATTCGAAGAAAATATATAAGAGTGTAAATATGGTTTTCTAAATTTGAATTAGATAATATTATATCCCATAAATTCACGATTGATTTCTTTAATGTCGTATGATAAATTTCATATTAAAATATGATTTTGTTTCGCTTTATATTTGAATGATTTCACCACAAATCAGTGTTTTAATTTTTCTTAAAGAAGTGTTATTAGTTGTAATTACTAATGAATTTACGAAACAAATATTTTATTTTTATCAAATATAACGATACAAATTAATATTTTTTTTTTTTTAAATTGTGTTTTAAAAAAGAAAAAAATAGGTATACTAGGTATTGACGCTATATTAATATTTCTTTAAAAGTACGTTATTAAACAGTTACCGATAAAACTAATTGTGTACAGGCCTGATTGTAAATGAAAAATGTTTAATATTGACACATTAATATTTAAATAATAAAAATTCAAATTGATCAAATAAGTAATTGAATTTACACGTTTTAAAAGGTGAATTTCGAATAATTGTTGTATTGTATGTACAATGAACATTGTTGCGTTTTTAAAGATAATAATAATTGTGGTAAAAATATGAATTAATACAAATTGTGACAAAAATTGTTATTCAAATTAATTTGTAAATAATGATAGAAATAATAAGAAACCAGAGAGAACATATTCTATCACGAATTTAGAAACAAAAATAATTTTAATTGCTTGTGTAAAGATATGTTAAATTGAAAAAATTATGAAACAATTTCGGGAGATATTTTTTCCTAGAATTTCAGTTAAAAAGGATTTTCTTGTTTTTCAATTCATAAATAAGGTCAACCTATTTTACACCAAATTTTCCTTGACTTATTTTTGGACATATCAAAACTATTTTTTGATATAAAATGTACCTATACATAATTAACGATAAGTTAAAAAAGAGTTAACGTTACGAATATCTATTAACTAATTGAAATGACCATATAAAATATAGAAATCTGTTTTATATGATGTATGATGGTTTCAAACATATTATGATCAAATGCGTTTGTTTCATTCAACGCTATATGATTATATTGTGTTTCATCAGAGTTTATCCAAAAACACAAAAAAAAAAAATAGAAAATTTAAGTTAAATAATAAAATATGCATATTCTATTTTCTAAAAAATGTACAAAACTGTTTCTAAAATTTTTTTTCTTTTTAAATGAAAAATATTTTAGTAAACAAACATTTTTTATACGTGAATTTTAATTTTTTTAATTTTTTTGAACGCTTTTTCTCATACATTTTCGGGCTCCTGTCCTCGGTTTAATTTCCTGTACACAGTTTTTAGGTAGGAAATGTATAAACTGAAGCTTCACTCAGAATCGTTTTATTGAAGAAATGATTTACCGTTTTTTATAAATTTAACACATTCACCGAGTCCCTCAGAGGAGTAAAGAATTTCGATGGTGTTGAATAAAAAAACAATTTTGTCATAATTTTTCTAGTAACATTTTTTTATAAAAACTATATATTTTGTTTTTTAATTTAATTTCAATTTGCAACATAAAACTAAATATTGTCAAGGAACATCATAATATCAAGAGCATTGGTTAGGAAAAAGCGAAAACTCATAATTATGCGAATAAAAAAATAGAAGAAAAATATATAAGTATTGTTTAAAATATTATATTGCTAAATAGTCTGAATGGATTTTCAAAAAAAGAAAAAAAACCGAAAATGCAGGGCAGGATATGTTTTACATTCTTACGCCATCGGGGACTGATATTAACCAGCAGATAATTTCATTCGGTTTATTTAAATCGTAAAAGTGTCAGATCGACGATCGATGATTCGATAATATCAACGAACGTTCCTGAAAAAAACATATTATGCGTGCACGCGGTTGCGTTGTATAATAATATCATAGTAAATTGGTCGGCGACTTATTATTATAATTTAAACTACACGCGCGGCCGCGGGAGTAACAGCCGCGCACAGTCTGTATGTAAAACATAATAATATATTCGCTAAATTAGGAGATTGAAACGCGATGTGTTTTCGTCACGAATCCACTTGCCCTTCTCCGGTCGGGCCACGCGTAAAATGGATATAATAATATGCAAAACCACATGGAACTCGTGTAGTACTGTGTAAGTCGAATGGATCCGTATGACGAATACAAGGGACAAAAATTATGTGCAGTACAATAAACTTAGTGAAGTACAAAATGTTGAGTGTGAAATACAAAATTAAAAAGTGTGTTGCGATTGCATTATGTATAACAATTGGTATTTAATTTTGTTTTTGTAATATTTTTGGATTCTGAACGAAGGAATTTGCACTAACTTCTAATGTTTTTACAATGATGTTTATTTTTTTTATTTTTTTTGTTTTTTTCTATATACACTTTTTTTTATAGAAATACTTGTCCAAAAGTCTCAATCAGCAACTTTTTGAAACTGGATTTGCCTATAGTTGGTACTTTAAAGAGGTCATTTTTTAAATTTCTCAATTTTTCAATTTTTTTTTTTTTTTTAGTGGGGGGGACTACCAAAAATTAAACAAAAAAGACTCGGAAACCATAATTTTTTGATCCAAACTTTATGAAAATTTAAACATAGATAGACAATAATATAAGAAACATTTTGGCGCAAGAAAATTAAAAAAATTAAAAAAAAAGTTTTCGACATTTTTCTAAGACTTTTTTTTGCTCATTAATTATTTTTAGTTTTCTTTATTAATTAGACATAAAAAAGGAAAGTAAAGTAAAGAAAAGTATAGACAAGAGAGCCGGACATACTTCGCATCACAGATATTCTTCGCTCTTCGGGTCAGATACTCTTGGTGGGTATGTTGAAAGTGACGACTATTATTGTTTTTTATAATATTAACTTCCTTTGTTCACAATCGTATTATTGAAGAAATGATTTATCGTTTCTTTTAAATAATTCTAAACGCTCACCAAGAGTACCTATCTGACTAAAGAAGCAAAGAATATTCATGGTGCGAAGTATATCAGGCTTTCTTGTCTATATATATATATATTTTTATTATTATTTTTTTTTTTTAAATCGTCATACTTTTAACTAAATTATTTTGATGAAGTTAAATATGACTTGTGAGTACTTAATAAATAAAATTAAAAATCAAAATTAATTTTTATAGTGTTATTAACGATCTGGTGCGTGTGTAGAGGAAACAGAGTCCGCAATTATAGATAATACTGAATACATACGAATATAGTGTGTGTAGTACGAAAATTTACATATTTTAGTCTCTGACATACACATTTTTCGCGCTTATAGACCGGCAAAACTCTGGGGTGGTACCGAATAAGCGGCCGACGAACGCGGAATTTTTTCGCGGCTGAGCCTCGGGATCAGAAGGACAAGGTTCCCGCCCCTATGAGCGTTATTATAATATTACAATATATTATTATTGTATCGTTACGTGTGAGGCGTGCAATCGTAATGAGAGACTTCAAGGTGTAGCCCGCCATAACGTATTATAATAATTACCTGTCGTCCGAATTAAAACCGAATTAATGTAAACACCCGATGATAGCTGTTCCCTTGAGAGGACTTTTTAAACGAACACGACCGATCTCGTAAAGCATCATTCGACTACAATTAATGTTGTATTTGAATCCATAAAAAATGCTTATATTCAGGTATGTGAATTAAATACATTTAAGATTCTTAGAAATATGCACGAATTTTTAAAAAATATGCAAAAAACACACTGAAATTTTATTTTTATTTTTTTTCGGTAATAAAATTATTGAAATTTTAGTATTATTATAAATTTTGAACAAAATAATTTATAGCCAACTGGAGCCAGATTGATAAGAAAAATATAAATGTAAAAAAAAGTGGACATAATTTGCACCATGGGTATTCTTCGCTTCTCGAATGAGATTTGATAGGTGTGTTAAATTTTAAATTAACAATTTATTATTTATTCAATAAAACAATTCTGAGTGGAGTTTCAGTTTTTATAAGTCAATTTAACTTAAAAATTATATTTTTATTACGAAAAAAAATACATGTTTTACTCAGTCAGTTTCATATCCAAACTGAAAAAAAAAAATATATGTAAGAAAAATGTGTTAGCAAAAGAAAAATATATACAACATAAAAAAAAAAAAAATCACATATTAACAATTTTCTTATATGAAAACATTCATCATATTAATGTCTATTTAAATTTGAATAAAGTTTAGATTGAAAAAAAAAATGTTTAATGTGTTTTAGTCAAATTTTGAGTAGTTTTTCCCAAATTTTGGAAAAAACCAATGAAAATTTTGAAAAATAACGTCCTAAAAGTACCTTTTTGTGGAAAATCCTGATTCTAAAAGTTGCTAGTCAAAACTTTTAGACATGTATTTCTATATGAAAACGTCAAAACATAAAACTCCCGACTTGTATACTCAATAATATTTAATTATCTTTATCTAAAATAGTTATTAACTCTATTCGTAATATAACTTTGGCCGTTTTCGAGGTATCCACTTTACTCGGGTCTCTTGATGATGAACTAACTCACCAAGTCTGGTGGTAAAATTGTGCAGTTAATATTTATATGCTACAGTAACTGCCAGGGGTGGATTGGGTGGTAAGGGCGACGTAGTAATCACCTCATCCTTGGCCTTTTTTTCTTAATTCCCTCATCAGCCTAGTAGTAGTATATGCTAGATAAATTCTAAATATAACCAATTTTTGGAATAGCCTATTACCTGCAGTTGATATGATGTTTTCTAAGATTTGAAAGTTAATATTAACTAAAAACAAAAACTTTTACAACAATGTTATGTGGTATTATGTTATAATTAGGTCTTGAAAATTGTATCAATATAAAAATTACTTTTTAACATCGATTATGTTTTAAGATTTACCAAAGAGAAAATGCAAATACTACAATTTCTAGTCACATAGTACCACAAAATAAAAGATAATTTATTGAAACACACTATTAATGATTTAATTAGTAACTATAATATTATAGTAGATAATGGTTTTATAATATATTATACCATCATAAATTAGATTGGTATACGAAGAAAATATTGAAAATTTTGGATGATAGAAAATTGCACTTTCCATCCCCGCACTATTACAGTGCAAAGACTTGTTGAATTATACCTAAAATTCCAATTTTCCACCCCCTTAAATGTTCTTCAGGTCCATTCTTGGTAACTGCTCTCAGTTTAACTATTGTTTAAATGAAATAGCTACTTTAGAGAATTTTTTTGTAATTTAAAGATAAATCGGTAGAGTAATATTACTGGCATATTAGTCAACACCATACTAATGTACTGGTACTCACAAGTATATGTTTATATTTAAAACAACATTTATTTTAGATTTTGGATAAAGCGAACAATCTAGTGTTTTTACAATGATGTTTATACATTTTTTTATGTAACACCTTTTTCGTATAGAAAATTTGTCCAAATGTTTCAAACAGCAAATTTATGAATCAAAATTTACCTCTAGATGGTACTTTTAATAGATCATTTTTCAAAATTCTCAATAATTATCTTAAAATTTGGGGAAAACTACCTAAACTCCGACAAAGAATCTTAAGAAACTTTTTTTTTTTAATCCAAACTTTATGGAAATTTAAATGTAGACAGATAATTATGTAAGAAATATTTTGGCACAAGAAAATTTTGAAAATATTAAATATACTCGTAAATTTAGAAATTTTCTTTTCTAACACTTTTTTTAATCAAAACAGTTTTTCCTTGTTGTCACTTAATAATGTGATATAAAACTGACTACGCAAAAATTTAAAAATTTTTACATTTATGAACTTCATAATTTTCAAGTAAAATTGTCTTATACAACTTTAAGCTCAACTTCTTTTAAAAAAATGATTTATCGTTTCTTTAAAATTTAAGACACCCACCATATCCCACTCGAGGAGCAAAGAGTACCCACACTATGAAGAATATCCGGATTTTTCTTTTTTATTTCATATAGCGTTACAAACTTCTTTTCAAATATTAACTTCCGATTTAGCATCAGAATTTTATTTCGGTTATTTTTCTACAAATTTTGATATATTGAAATCAACATTCGAACGAATAGTTTTTGAATTATTCAAATTTAAGTTAAAACTAGGATAAGAACAGTCAACATAATATACAAATATAGTAGAATAATTGACAAAAATTTTGAAAATAGTTACCTTGACCTAATAATGGTAACTAAAATTTACATTTTAATAGTTTTGATGAATGAATGAATATATTTTTTAAAAATTTTACGAAAATTCAAATAAATAGTGCTTAATGAAACAAAATTATAAATATTTCATATAAGAGTTTTACATGTTAATAAATAATATATTGAACATAATTTTTCTATGGAATAGGAAAAAGAATAAATATTTTAAAAAAATAAATATGTCTCGGCGTTTAATTAAATGCTCATTTCAATTCAGGTAAACAATTATAATAAAAATAAAACTTTTTATATCCTTATAAAATTCAAACCATATTATCTTAGTAATTTTATTATCGTATTAATGATTAATTGATAAGTATAGGTAATTACTAATTATGTATATGGTAGTACAGGCATAAAAACATAATAAAAATTTATATTTTAATTAGAAATTGTTATTTGTTCTAGTTAGTGTTTGTTGTCACACGTTATTGTATGAAGACATCTGATGGATTGTAAGTATTTTATTTAAATTGTTTATATAAAAACCAAAATAATAATAAGTAATTAATAAAAAAAATATATAGTTTAAAATTTTAAATAATATGAAAAAGATCCATTTTTATTATTTGCGTGGCTTGAAATTGGTATTTAATAAAATCGCATAAATATTAAATTCTTCTCATATCTATAAAATAATCTTTGACTATTTTTCTAGGTATTTAGCAAAGTACTAGATTTGACTTAATATTCTTATAACAGATACATGTTGCATACTTAATTATAAATAGGTCAATTTCTGCTTATTTATGATTTATTGTTAGGATCTGTTGAGCAAATTTTTAATTATAAAAGCTTTAATTAGTTTCTAAATATGCATAATTTGATAAATATTCACGAATAATCATACAGCATACTAGACAGAATTTGTTTTCACATTTTTAAACATACTGAATTTAAAACTGGCAATAATTGACTATATCATAAACTGAAGCTCTACTCAGAATCGTTATATCGAAGAAAAATGTATTGTTTCTTTAAAATACAACACATCTATCACAAACACAATAATATCCTACCCGAAGAGCGAAGAATTCCCATAGTGTGAAGTACGTCTGGCGTTTTTAAATTGCCTATTTTTATAAATATGCCAAGTAGTAACAAACATCTAACACTAAACCCGACGCTACGTGATTACGGCTCAAAGAGTTATATTGAACAAATAATTTGCTACCAAATTAAATCGTAAAAATCTGTAATCTTAATTACTATTACTTAATTTCTACTTAAATTTAGATATCCTATTTCGACTCATTTAGGAAAAAAAATAAGTTCAATTATTGCTTCAGGCGTTATTGATTGATTTTTATTAATAAACAAAGTTTCAACTTAAATATACCTCGTTATATTACATATTATAATTCCATACAATTATCTTTAATATCAAGATGCATAACAATAATTATTATTATCATACCTGAACCAAAAATTAATGGCTCATAATAACGGTTGAGAACATCCATAAATTTACGTATATTACTGTATACTCATAATGGATGACCAAACCGACACAACGATTATTTTTGAGAAGGCACAAATTCATAAATAAACTGTTTTTAAATTTTTGAACCAAGTTCGGTGATGACAAATTTTTGTCTTTTTATCCGGATAAATATAAATTCGGTCTCATTATAAGTCATAATAATATACACACCCGTCGGACAATGAAACGCATGGCGGAATGAATCGCAAACAAGCTAATCGAATTATATAACGTTTTTATTATGTATTAATTTTGCAAATTTATTCTCGAGTCGTATTTTGTATTCTGAAATTAATATTGCAATGTGTTATATAGTCCGATAGTCGTATTTACATTAGTTAAAATTTTGCCTAATTTACTCGACTTATTATCTGTCCGAATGATATTCAACACAATTATTATATTAATTGCCTACGAATGAACATTTCAAAAGTTTAAAGTTCATAATTAATTAACGTAAACGAATAAAATGTGTATCGTTTTGAATGGAACTAATTTTGAATTAAGTTCAATACTTTTTAAATATGAACTTCATATCAGAAGATCGTATAGCTTAAAAATGTGTGTATCGAAAAATTGTAAATATGTATTTCGTTGTAATAATCAGGCAGCATCTTCGATACAAGTATTTTAAAAGACGTATCTTCGATATGCAATTGTATTTTATATCTTGTATCACGGTTCAGTTATGAAAAGTATCGATGAATTAATATTTTGCCGACGAAGTTACTTGATACTTTAATGAGATACTTTGAAACATAATTATTTTCTAAAATAAAAGCTATAAACTTTTCTTATGAGGAAAATTGACATTCAGTTAATTTTAATTTTTATCTTTATAATCCATTTTTAGGTTAAATTAGGTTAGGTTAGGTATTCTTATAGTTATTATGGATCTCACATATTATTAATTTTTTTAATAATTATAATCTTATATAAAAAATAATAATAATAAAACATATAGACAAATATACATTTTAATTAAATTAATTATTGACTAAAGCATACATAAAAGAATTCAAAATTTATATTTTATTTACTAATTTTGTTTTTAGTTATTATTATTAAATGATATACTGCAGTCTTTATTCATAACTTAAAAATATTAATGTACACTTTTTAAAAATTTATAGTTATTATTATTTAAGTTATTGAATTGGCAGAGTTATTCAATTATATTTGTCAAAATAATTTAATAAAATATTATTTATTTTTACTATTAATAATGATTTATTTGTTTCACTGTTTGACTACCCAAATGATTATCTTCTCAGTATATTATTTTAGAATCTGACTGGAACGAAGAAGCTAGCGTTCTTATAGCGAAGTTTAATTTTTTTTTTTTTTTGTAAAGACTTTTTTGTATGGAAATACTTATCCAAAAGTTTCGATCAGCAACTACTTGAATCTAGATTTACTTCTAGGTGGTACTCTTAAGACGTCACTTTTTCGAAATTCCCTATAGATTTCTCAAAATTTGGGATAAAACTACCCAAAATTTGATAAAAAGATTCAGAAATAATATTTTTTTAAACCAAACTTTATGAAAGTTCAAACATAGATAGGAAATAATATGAGAAATATTTTGGCGTAAAAAAATTTTTAAATATCAAAAAATAGGTATGCCGACACTTGGGCGAAAAATTGGGTGCCGGACTTTTAGACGCAAAAACAATTGGGGAGCGAGTATAATTGGTAGCGAATAATTTTTTATGATTAGTGGTCTTTGTTTTATTTTTTATTTTATTTTAAATATAAACGGACGTAAGTCCTTAACAAATATTTTGCGGGTATACACGTTAATAATAATACAATGGTGTCATAGGAATGACTATTACAAACCGAGATACATTGTACATTTATAAGTTACAAATATAATAATATAGATAAGAGAACGAAAAGGGTAAATAACAACAAAGGAGGATTTAAGACGAGACATGCTAAACAAAATCAAAGGTAATGGAATTAC
>JAIPRM010010090.1:0-14090 GCA_025469315.1 Stegophylla sp. TES_Ste_2020 | reverse complement strand
ACTACTCGTTCAAATTTTAATTTCAATACATCAAAATTCACAGAAAAATAACCCGAATATAATTCTGTAATTAAAATGGGGGGGAGGGGGGTAAAGATAGTTTGTATCTCCACGGGACACCCTTAAGGTGACGTGAAAAAAACGAGTTATGGAAAATAGTAATAACTTGAACATTCCGGGAAAAAAAATCCCAAATTTTGCATTTTCACGGCCAAAAATTGGGGCGAGCACGCTTAAAAAATCACCCTGTATATATACCCAAGTAGAAATTTCTAAATTGAAATTTCCCACTCACATCACTAGGTCACACTATCACACGATTCCTTTCTCCGCGGGCACCTAGTGGTGGCTGATGGTGGTGTGTGTGTGTGTGTGTGTGTGTGTGTGTAGGCCGGTACTACACACGCAAAGGGACGAATTCCGGTCGTCATCGTTGCCCCCGCAAAGGCGCTCGGCGGTTAGGAAACGTGGTCGAACGATCCGACGGCCGGACCGCGGCTTTATACCGATCCGTCCTACAGCGCGTGAGACGATAATACAGCATCGTCTCGCCCGCCCCTCCGCTCGGTCACACCCCGCGGGCCCGGATCGTCACGGTCGGTCAGCTGCGATTTACGCGTCGTCGTCCGGACAAAGCGGTCGTATAACGTTCGTGGAACGGTATAAAATATCTCTGTCGTATGTTACACAATATATATATATTACAGAGGCCTAGCCGGAGGGAGGGGAAGACTCAGGGGTCTATACGGCCCTCCCCTTTGACCGCGTATTTTTAGTTATTTATACCATATTGTTTGAACTCGGGTCCGGTAAGTGGTAATATTATTTATTTTTTTTTTTTAAAACAAAAAAAAATATACGTGTACTTCGCATCTCGGAGTGTCCTTTTTAATATCCCTGGTGGGAATGTATTGAATTTCAAAGAAACGTAAGATCATTGATATTTTAATACATCGATTCTGATCGAATCTTCATTTATAACAATACACGGCGATAATAATAAATTATCGGTCTCGAACCAATGGACTTAAATGTTGAACTGAAACTTATTTGGTTACATGGAACGTTTGCGGAAAACCAAAGTCGATTTTCGTATATTTCCTTACACCTAATGAATATTCGATAAATGATTTCGAAACTACAATAACATCATGATAAAACATTAATAAAGCGATTCTATCAAATCGTAAATCGACATTTATTCACTATAACATAAAAAGTACTAATGTTTATTGTGTCGCGCTTCTTCTGGTCAGTCATGGTTGAAAAAAGTGCAAAATATTTAGTTTACCATGAATCTTTTAAATAGTATTCTCTCATAGAGAAATCGTTTTTAAATTTCTGCACGTCGTGTAATATGAGATTTTAGACCTCGCCACAGAAAATTCTTGGCTACGCGCACGTGTGGCGTACACCAAGACCGGATGTCCGCCGACACGTTTTCTCGGGACACACGTTTTAGACCTGCGAACGGCTACGATTTCCACGCCACGTGTTCTTACTTCCTACCGGGGTGGTGGTGGTCGTAAACTCAATGGTCAAAAGATTGGCCAAAGATCAACTGCTGTTAGAACGATTAAGATTTTTTGAGAAACAAATATTTTATTATTATGATTATTTTTTTTCTACAACCATAATGCGTTTTGAAGTTGGTTTAAATTAGCTACTAACTCAAAAAAAAAAACACTAACATACTTCGCACGATAGTTATTTAATGGGACACTTTTGTAGGTATGGTGAATACCGAAGAAACGATAAATCAATTCTTCGATAAAGCGATTCTATGAGGAACTTAAGTTACTGCATGATAATAATTAAGTTTTCGATTATATAAAAGACAAAATTTAAAATTGAATATGACTTAAAACGTTGAGAACAAAAAAAAAAAAAAAAAACAATTATCAAAAGAAAAATGTATTAGAAAAAATATCACAAAAATAAAAAGATTATCACATATTAAAAATCTTCTTTCATTCGTGGTACTTAATATTAACTTTAACTAAGTATTTTTTGAAGTGAACTCCTTAATCCCAAAGATGACTTGTTACTTCTTTTGAACTTTGTCATGCGTTTGTGCTGCGTGATTTTAAAACCATATATATATATATATTGTTTTAAATAAGAGTCGTGTATGTACACATTTTAATAAAATTAAACGTATGATATCCGGTCTAATGGAAGTAAAAATATGTACTTTAAGCATTTTTTTTTCTTTTTTTATCTCCATGCCGAATAGTGAAGAGAAATTTACAAAATGAACGTCAGCAGCACTCATAAAAGGCATCAAAGTTAATTGTTTCCTTTGTACGAAGCTACAACAAAAGCGAAGCTTTTGGACCGTGAGATCTTTCGTCATAACCATGATAATAAGGTAGATCAAATAAAAACCCAACCTTTAAGGGGCAGAATTGATTTGCTTATTTTGTGAAGTTAAAAATAAAAGTATATATATATATATATATATACAGGTGTATATGCTCTATCTTGTTAAACAAAACTAGTTACAATTAGAATTTCTATTGTGATTTATTTACTAAAACATTTGATGTCTTATCAACTGCGTTTTTAATAAATAATAATGTAACAATAATTATGAGTAAGATAGTTTGCACTAAAACAATAATGTACTCCATTTGTATGAAATTATTATAATTATACCTAGTTTAGAAATATTTGTATTTTGTTTATTCTTAGATCTTTACTGAGAACACTTGACACAAAAAAAAAAAAAAAAATAGGATAAAGTGGTGTAGTCAAGCGGAAAATTGTTTCAATAAATATGAATGTATCCTGACATGGAAAATATTTGAATTTCTTATGATTCTGTCTTTGTAAAATTGTAAACGAGTTAATATAATTTAAATAATATATAATAATACAGTAGATTATAAGTAACTATAACAAATTAGAAAATACTAAAATAAAATTGAATAATGTCTCAAAAGCGAATGAATGTTTGTTAATTTATTCTTATTTACCGCAGTTAGATTTTAATTACTATTGTTTTTATTTTTATTATTATTAGTGCTTTATAAAGAAACCATGTTTACAAAATAATAATAAATTTAAATGAACTATACTATTATTTTCCTTTGGTAGAATCGTGTTTCATTTAAAACTACGTGAACAGTAATATGACAGGACTTTAATTGTCCTCTCAAATCCAGTATTTGATTTAAATGAATGAACTGACTCGAAAACCTTTTGAGAACTTTAATTATGAATAATCATAATATATTTTAATGACAGTTATCAAAAACATTCCATTTTTACATATTTCATGAACATTTCAATGTAGTTTGATAAAAAATGTATTTTTATTTCTGCATTTTGTGAAGCAACAACAATGGTATCACCAACGTAAAATGTATCAAGCAGGTGAATGGTATTTTATTAGATATATTTTAATTAAAAGGGTATTGTTTGTCTGCTGGTATTTTACGTAATTTATTATCAGTTTTTAAATTAATATAGTTTATTATAAATGTGTGTTTAAACTGACAATTTTAATTTAACAGAAAAAGGGTAATTATAATAATTATTATGGTTCTCTGGTAATTAAGGACAAGCTATATAGAGACATCGCAAGAGTAAATTTCTTTTCAATGCTTATCAAAATAGCTTGGAGTTATATGCACTAAAAACAAGCAATCAGAGCATCAATGTAATTATGCACGTATTTCATTAAAATATGTTAAGTAAAATTTCCGTTTAAGACGAATTAAAAATTTTTAAAAGTCGGACAAAACTTGTACCACTGGTTGTTCTTCTTCACTTTTCGAGTGGGATACTCTTAGTGGGTGCTTCGTTTAAAAAAAAAAAAGATTTAAATTATTTCTTCAGTAAAAAGATTCTGAGCGGGACATTTTTTTATATTGTGTAACAAATCCGGAATCATATAAAACAAAATATTATAACGTTATAAAGGCACTTTTTAATTTCTGGTAAGTATACCAAAAAATAAATTATAATTTTTTAATTAATTAAATGTAAATATACACCAAATTAAAATGCATAAATTGTCAAGGTACTAATTGTCTGTGTATAAAATGTTAACAATTATAGTGATAGAATTGTATAACTACAGCAAACTCCGCATTAATTATTTATAATATTCAGTTATTATGGTTGACGGCGCGACTGTGCGTTCATCGATATAAATACTTATGTGTCTAATTAAGTTTTATTTTTTGTTAAACTGTTAGTAACTACAACATAATATGCGTTCAAACTACGTAATAATAGAGGAAGAAATAGTTTTGTAATGAAAATGAATATTATGTTAAAATTAATAATATAAAATTTCAAAAACGGGTTTGCAACCTGCTTTAGCATTATCACCAAAAACGATAAACAATTATTATACTATGATAATTTTGAAAATAAAATTGACCCTTTTCGTTATCAAAATAAGTATTTTTTTTTTTTTTTTAAATAAGTCAAAACTATTGTATAAATTATATATCAAATTGAGGATTGAAATGGTGTGTATAATTTTCGGTTAAGAGCATTAAAGAAAACTTTTCCCATGGCTCATATTTTTATAAATTTTCGGCAAATTCTAATTAGAATACCATAATTAAAATAAGTACCTAACCAGTATTGATGCCACGTTTTATAAAGCTTAGAACACTAATAAATAAAAGGAAAAATAAACGATGATAATTTAAAATAATTTAGGTTAGAACATAGTGTTTCAAATATAGAAATAAATGAATTGAAAATACAAATATTTATTTGAAAAAGTGAGCGCAGAACTAAAAAATATCAACCATTACCCAGGTACCTATATTTTATTTTATCTGTGCATTTTTTATTCAATATGATGAAAATGAAATTACATCTTCTAAGACGATAAGTTCTTCAAAGGGCGGTTAGAAAGCAGTTATAATATAGTTTGACAAATGTTAAAAAGTAATAGGTAACGAAAATAGATCCATAAGCATATTTAGGAATCAAAAGCTTTATGAGATATTGGTCGGAAAAAAATCATTATATTAAGTGAAAACCACCAATCTCGTACAGATTAAGTTTAGTCTATTACATTAGTTCAGTTGTAATTATCGGAAACAAAAGTACAAATCTCATCAGCTAGTCAAGACTGTTCAATATCTTCTCGTGTTCAAAACATCAATTGATAAATTTACTTGCATTAAAATGGTATCAAACCATTAGCATAAGGATAATGAACAAAAATCCTAAATCCTATATCCTAATTTTTTTAGATAATTTCATTATTACCACAATTGTTGTATTTGATCGGTTGAAAAAAAAAAAAAAAAAATGATGATTATAAATATTGTAAAATGTGTAAATTGATAATCATTAATTAATTTTATTTTTTGTCCCACTTTTATATAAAGAATAAATTTTTATAAACAAATAATATTTTATTGCGTTAGTATAAAATAATATGCAGAAAAAGCAGGAAGAATCGTTAGCCGGCGCAATCGATGGGTTTCCTACATAATATAACCGAAGACTTTTTCAACGGAATCAATGTACGCCGCCGTCTTAAAGACCCCGGAAATCTTCAAATCACAGGCTCTGACCGACCCCGCGGACAAAACGCTATACCCAAAAAGCGGACAGCAAGTACCGCGATCCGAGCACTTTTCCCCTCGTATACAATATAATATGGAAAAAGGGTTTCCATAAAAAGAAACGTTTTAAAACCACTAAGTGCTTCGCTACACTCGAAATCTGATATGGCGTGTTAATTTTTTATAAGGGTGGTTCGACCGGATGTCCCGGGGGTGCAAAAGTTTAAATACGAGCTTCTCTTTTGGCCACCCTCGGGAGGCCTGCGTTCGATTTGACCGCAACCGTCGCCTCGACACGTTACACGCGGTTTATCAACTGTATAGCAGCCTCGTCTCAGGCGTGGATCCAAGGACGGAGGCGATTGCCCCTCCCAGAAATTTTAAAATGCATTCCAAAAAACGCTAAATGCGAGTGAAAATGTATTAATTTTATGTATATTTGATATATTTTTGTCCAATCGCCCCCCCCTCCAAATTAAGGTCCTGGATCCGCAACTGATATGGCATTACATACAATGCGTTCACTAAAAAAATTCTAAATTAAGGACGAATTTGAAAATTAAAAAAATAATAATACATATTCTATATCGTCATAATGAATATTTATTATATTTGATTTACTATTCACAAATTATAATTACCTATTATAATACTGTTTAATCCTTAAGTTCTAACTAAAAAATTCTAATTAAAAAACGTCCGTCGCGTATACTATATTGAAGAAATATAATAATATTTTATCCTATAGTAAAAAGTATCCCATAATAATAATAATAATAATAATAGTTTTAAGCATTTTCAAGAGGTCGATTAGTATAAGCCGATTTCAGTCTATATAGCAGTGGTTACTGTCCTCTTGTGCGTTCATTATTGAAAAACACGTTTTTTTTTTTTTTTTTTTCAGAAAACTCAATCGTTCGCTGTCCATTTTTATATAGTCCTAAAATAGGGTGACCATATTTAAGAAAATAAAATACAGGACAAAAATATTTTTCATAATATTATTAAATAAATAAGTATTTATTACATTTATATATAATATATACTTATATAAATGTTTTTGAATCGTGACGAAAGTATAATTTTTAAACTACCTATTATAGATTAAATTTAAACACAAAATAACACAATGAAACTAAATCGATACTTTTTAAAATTCCTTCAAATCCTTTATTCATGCATATTGTACACTTTACTTCCTAAAAAAAATTTGTTAATTCATTTTACGATTATAATTAATCTAATGGTATACAAAAGATTTTAAGATTCTTACATTATTTTATTCAATAACTTCATTTCAAAAATTTTAAATCGACAGTAAGTCAAAAAACGGGCTTAATATGGGACAGAGTTGAAATCACGAGACAAAAAGCGTCCTGAGAGAAGTTTGTCAGGACACAGAGCCGAAATAAAGGACAATCCTGTATAAAACAGGACGTATGGTCACCCCAGTCTAGTATGATGTTCAGAAGATGAGTTCATCGGTTGCAAAACCACGGCATTGTCTTGATGCTTTATTCTCGGTCAGAGCCATTTTTCAATGTTTTTGCGCTCGAGAATGTCGTATTAAAAAAAAACTCCCCGTAGTGTACACTGCAGCGCGTTTCGAAGGAAGAAAACGAGAAAATTTCGGTAGCTAAAATAATGAGATTATATTATTATTATTATTATTATTATTATTATTATTATATCACGGTTAGCTGCTATTGTACGCACCTGAGGTGTACGAAATGCGCGGAACGAGAGTAGAGGTGTGTAGTATAGTAACTTTTCCCATAATTTCTCATTCGAACCGAAAAAAAAAAAAAAAAAAACTGCCGTTGCCTACGCGCGTTATGGTATAGGCACGAGTTTTTTTGCACCCCAAAACGCGCGCGCACACACAGTTCGTAAATTCAAAAACTGGCTAATGCTGCGCACGCGTGACAGACACATACGTATTATTATTTTATCGTTTCTCGTAAATCTATTTGATTTTTCTGTATTGTCAGTTTTAAATATTATAATGTATTTACCAGCACAACGCTCGTGCAGTGTTGAATTCAGATAGCAAAAATAGTATCCGGATAAATATAATACAGATCTAGATCAATATGAAGATAGAATACTACGCGTTTCAAGCTAAATAATTATCTGTCATATAGATCAGCGGTTCCCAATCTTCTTTTACTCAATATCCCCTTTGACTCACAAAAATCTCACACCTCGTATCAATTTTTGATAAACTAATGACCTTATTTTTCTTTTTGACTATCGCGATCATAAATTACTTAATAGACTTTCAAAAAACAGATAAATCTTTTATATCAAAAAAGAAACATATTTAACACGACTAGATAATGTTTACTCGTAAATTAAAATATCTACTAAAAATATTATTATATTGACTTTGCTTGTATAAAATAATTCATTTTGAAGTTTTCCTACTAATAGAATTACATCTGGCGGCTCAATGGATCCCAAATCTCTCTTTTCACATATTTCTAATCCACAAAAATACATTCTACATACTTAATGTACAATCATGTACAATATTACATTTAATGACGTCGTTAGTGAAAACTGATGCGTACAAAAGGAATATAAATTAAATTAAGTAACAGCAAAACGCCCCCTTTCAATATAAAAAACGCCTACAAGGAGGCAGTAGCGCCCACGTTGGGAACCACTGATATAGAAAACGATTTTTATCAAAGCTCTAAATGCTATTAGATTATTGGCCGAGTAATGTAATTAAAGGAGACCAGAAAAATTTATTTTGCGTGCCAAAAATACAATATTAGAGATGCCCATAAAATACATACGTACTTCATAATATTTGTATAAATTGAGTGTAGAATACAAATTTTAATGCACGACGAATAAAGATATAACCAAAATCATGCTTGAACACCATCAGTTTTCATACATATTTTCTGGTTTAAACTAAAAACAATTGAAACACAGGTCTTTTCTTTTACGTTCAAACCGTAAATAAAAAAAACCGGACATACTTCGCACGATGGGTGTTCTACGCACGACGGGTGGGATTCTCTTGACGGGTGTATTTAATTTTAAAAAAACGATAAATCGTTTCTTCAATAAAACGATTCTGTACGAGGGAAGTTAATAACATAAAAAATAAACGAGAAAAAAAAATATCAGAAAAATGTCCAAAATTTTTTTTTTCACATTTTGATTAGTTTTTTCAAAAAAAAAAAAAAATTGAAGAATTGAGAAAATCAAAAAATGACCTCTCTAAAGTACAATCTAGAGGCAAATCCGGTTTCAAAAAGTTACTGATCGAAACTTTTGAACAAGTATTTCTATACGAAAAGTTGTACACAGAAAAAAATAAATAAATAAACATCATTGTAAAAACACTTGCTTCTTCACTTCGTTCAGAATCGTGTATGTGTATGTGGTAAAATGGTACCGATCGCGAAGTGTACTACTTTAGAATTATTTTTTCGCGTGGAGCGACAATTTCGAAAAACCGCAGCACTCGTTCCAGAATACAATAATTATTAATAATAATATCAAAAACGGTCCTTGTCAAAATATCGATTGAGCATAAAAATGCAAAAGGGGACTGGTGGTGATTAGTTTACTGCGTTATTATTGTAATCATTGACATTACTCGGTTATATACTTTATCACGGGCACATAATAATAATTAATAGAACGATTACAAAATATCACGGTGCGTAGCCGATATTTCCCAATTTTTTTTTTTAATCGACACTGCGGCTGCCGTAAAATGTTTATACCGTTAATTACGATCGTTTAATTTTAAAATGCAACTCCGCGCGGACGGACGACGACGACGTGGAATTTAATTAAATTCAAACTTTAAATGTTTAAAAACATTAAATACGACGCCACTAAAACGCGATAGCTGATTAATAATAAACTTATAATCGTATATTTTTTATTTTTTTATTATTATTTTTTTTTTTATATTCCTTTTGCACTGTAACGTCCGCAGATCTACTTCGACGCGCATAATCGATACTGTTGTGGGCCAGTGGTTCCCAACTCAACACTAGGCATGGACCACTTTTGTGAATTCATCACCAATTAATTTCACCAACTCCGTTCCCTCACAACCTATTGTTTTCAACTTATTTATTAACACCAGACAAAAAATTTAAAAAAATCTTCAAAAAAAAAAAAAAAAAAATGTTAGAAATTCGAATTCCTACATGAAAATCGATATGAAAATAAGATATTAGAAATTTTAATTAATTTATTCTTACTCAAATGTGAAAACATACAGGTTAAAATAATTAGAACATATTTAATGTGTATAAAAATGTTTAAATTAATAAGTAATGTGACTTATAAGCATGCGCTTATTTGATGAATTGTGAAATCCTCAAATGATGCTTTCTTGATGAAGATTTGATAAAACTATGAAAAAACGTAAGAATGTTTAGAAAATATTTGGGTCCTTTTACACCAAAATTGTTTTGAGTTCACACATAAGCAAACAACAAATTCGTTGAGCTGCTGTCGTTCAGGAGTTCAATTATTTCTCCTTGAATTTCAACAGGAGCATTCTTCATTTTTGACAACAAAAGGATTTCAAAATTAATTCCTTCACAGCATCACATACCATATTGTGACAAATATCGGGTCAATTCCTCCTCAAGGATTTATATAGGTGTTCTATTATTACTACAGTATCCCGAACACTTCGCTCTCGTTATAATAATCTGTTCATAAATATTTATTAGAAAAAAAATTAAAAATATGAACATGAAGATAATTCTTTGGTAGCTTGGGCCGCATTAAATGAGCCCACGGACTCCCGCGATTGGGAACCACGTTGTTGATAAAAGCGAAAGAAAGTACTATTATTATTATGCATATTGTACGTCAGGGCCTATTTTTGTGTGTAATACGCCACACTGTGTGTAATACAAAATTCAATGTGTGCAATACAAAATTATAAAGTGTGTGTGTTGCTTGACTAATTTGTGACGAACTTTGTATTACTTTAATTAAAAGTGAATTAAAAATTATAATTTTTTTTAAATATTTTTTTGATAGAGTACCTATAAAACTATTTGTGTGTATAGCTTATATTCTAAGTATAACCATGATTTTAATTTTGTATTTAACTCTGAGCCTTTGACTTCAAATATCAAAAATCTAAAAAAAAAATAATAATAATAATAATAATAATAAACAAATAAATGGATTTGATAAAAATGTTTTAAATGATTGATGAATGGTTAAAATAATAATAATAATAATAATAATAATTTCACACTTCTCTCAGCTTTCTACCCATCATTACACAAAAAAGAGTGTAATACGAAAAGTGACAAAAAATAGGCACTGCTTGTATGTAACGTTGTTGTTAAAAACTTTTAATTATAAGAGCTTCAAATGTCAAAACACTGCAAAATTGATCATTTTTACTAATTAAATTTTACACCGTAAGTACCGACTTATATCGTATTAAATTTAGCATCAAAAAATATATAGGATAAAATAAGCGAATAACAATATCTACCTTTTAGTGTACTTTATCTAGAAATAAAATACTCAATCAATTTGTTCGTACTTTCTTCGATTTTTTTTCAGTCTTACCCTTGTAAAATGTTTAATTCTTTGTCCGTAAGAAATTTTATTGCACCAAAATAAAATATTCACAATGAAATTCTCTATTTACGCACCAAATTTCAAAACAATCGGTTTGGCCAATTTTCTTATATGTACATTGAAGTGCGTAATATTAGGTAAAACTAACAAATTTAGTCGAAAATTCTAACTTCAAATGATTATAAAAAAAAAAGTTGACAAACAATTTTTGAGATTTTTTCAGGTCAATTAGACATATATGTCAGTGAGATCATATTAAATTTTCAAGTCTTAATATCAAAAACCAAAAATTTTATTACATAATAACTAACAAAAAATGAGAAATTTTCAAAATGCTGTACTTAACTCAAAATTGATCAAATCTTTTTGAAATTTTAATGAAATATTTTCGTTACTATTTTTAGTGGTTGGTGAAAATTTCAAGTCCTTAGCTACATTATTTTAGAAGTTATGTCAAAAAGTAATTTTCAATTTTACGGAAATTGCGGTAATTGCATATTTTGTAATTTTTTTTTCAGTTTTTTCGAATTTTTAAAAAAAGTGTTGAGAAATTTGAAAAATAACCTCTTTAAAGTACCATTTAGGTTCGATTTCGCATCTAAAAAGTTACTGGTTGAAACTTCTGGACAAGTCTTTCTATAGGAAAAAGTGTTTCTGGAAAGAGAAAAAAAAATAAACATCATTGTAAAATCAAAAGCTTCTTCACTTCGTTCAGAATCTAAAAGTAGCTTAAAATAATCAAAAATGAGTTTCAATGTACAAAATTTGATGTAATATTTGTAATATTGACTGAAAAATGTGAAAAAAAAAATTTTAAATAAAAAATGAAAAAAATTACAGATTGAATGAATTGTCATATAATAAAACAAATTTCCATAATTGATGAATAGTTTGTTATGCAAATTTGTAATTTGGATAGTATTCTTTGGGCAGTTTGAGCATGTAAGTACAAATATACAATATTAAATTCGTTATGAATTATGATCACGAACTTTGAACACAGAGAGTTCTTTTCGAAATGCATGGAATATCACAGATATATTACAATATATTGTTTTATAAATCAGTGTAGAACACGTCTAGTAGTGAATAGAAGCCCTGGGTTATGATGTATAATGATGTTATGTTATCTATGGATGTAAGTAACAGGATCATGAACCTTAGATAATATACATTGTGAACACTAGTTCTCTTATCACGTCATTGATTATTGAATAGATTATGATCTATCAATAATAGATTATAATCTATCAACCGTGATGGCGTGATCATGTTGATCATGATATAGCAAGTAACAAGTATGAACAACTATGAAAAATTTATAGTTTAATAATAGTTGTTCGTGATGGTAAGCATAGACAAGAGAGTGGTAAGCTTCATTGTGGCTTATCAATAATAAGCAACAAAATTCATTTATCAATATATTTCTAATCACATACTCAGATTACAGAATTACAACATTTTATTAATTTATTATTAAGTAATCTTTCTTTTTATATTTTATTTGAAAAATTTGTAATTACTATGCAATAATTAATAACGTACATATCAGAAAATTGTTGTTATCGGATTTAGTAAATACTGAAAGGTTTAAATATTTTTTCGCACATTAATTTTTGCTTGATTATCGAAATTCAGTAATAATTGTACATATATTTTTACTTCATTTAATATAGTAAGTCGTCTTAATTTGATGTTTGTCCTTAGATTAGTCTCCTACCCAATCTCTCTAAAATGGGGATCTGGCGTCCGATGAAGAATATTATGTATAGCATGGCTATTGGACACACAGTTATCAATACATTTGGTTCTGTGGCCAGAGTAGATGGCATTTCCATGCAACCAACATTCAATCCTAATAGAACAGTCGACCTTGTATTCTTATCATATTTACCAGTGCGATTTAATTCCATTAAACGTGGTGACATTATTGTAGCTATATCACCTAGGAATCCTAATGAAAAAATCATGAAACGTGTAGTTGGTGTCGAAGGTGACATTATCTTGTCAAAAAAGAAAACAGACAATTTTAGTACCAGAAAAGTTGTTCCAAAGGGTCATTATTGGATTGAAGGTGATCACAAAGGTCATTCTTATGATTCTACCTCTTTCGGACCAATTTCTGTGGGTCTCGTCGTTGCCAAAGTTCCAGCAATAGTGTGGCCACCTAGTAGGTGGCAGCTTATACAATCTGATGTTAAAAATGAAGGTAACATCAAAGGTCAAAATATACATTTAATTCAGATAGATGGTATACATTATTAAGGAGGGACAAAAATTATTTTAAAGATAAATTATTACCCATGTTTTATACATATATATGTATATTAAATTAATGAACTACCTACAGATGCTATAGTAAAATTTATTTATAATGGCGTTCAAGAAACTATCAAAACTTGATCATTATAACTAGTAGCATTTAATAACAACCACCGTTTAAAAAGCTATTGCTATAATATTATAAACATATGCATTGTATTTTTGTTCTAAATTTCATAACTCGTATATTTAAAAATAAAATGATTTTATTCAAATTATCATACATACTGCAAAAATTATATTTCCTTTTGTTTCTTAATTTTATTAAAATCAACATGTTATAAAAACACACAGTGAATCTTACATATTGTGTATAATATATATTATACATTTAATTGTGTTCATGTATACTAACTTTATAGTATACTTATTATATCATATTTTCTGCAACATTAATAAAATCATAATTTATCATTTTCTCATAGTATTCTCCATTAAATGTTGGCTGTAACCTAGAAATTATTAATAAAATATTTTTCTAAATTCACCAAAAAATAAATGTCATAACTAGGGGCCGGAATTATATTCTTTTAAAATAGTCAAAATAAGATGCTAATATTCTCTTAAAAAGTTGAAAATATTCTTCTAATATTCTTTAAAAATCATAATAAAATATGCAAAAAATATGCTTTT
>JAIPRM010010089.1:0-14090 GCA_025469315.1 Stegophylla sp. TES_Ste_2020 | reverse complement strand
GGTAAGTAGGTGTATAGGTATATGTAATTTTTGTTTTTTTCTTGTCATGTGGCCCTCGATAAAAAAATGTATAAAAATATGGCCCGCGGGGTTAAAAAGGTTGCCGACCCCTGGTCTAGAGCTAGACTCTAAAGGTGAATCGTAATTGAAAAAATTGATGGTCGAAACTTTTGGATAAGATTTTCCATACGTAAAATTTACGTTTACAGAAAAAAAAATCAAAAAAATCTTTGTAAATAAAACACTTGTTTTTGATTCTGTGTAGAATGAATGAGCTAGTGTTTTTACAATGACATTTTTTTATATTTTTTATGTGTATACGTTTTCATTCACAGAAATAATTGTTCAAAAGTTTCAAATAGTATATTTTTAGATAGGCGATTATATCAAATAGTACTTTCGGGAGGTCATTTTTAAAATTTCTCAATACTTTTTCGAAATGAGAGGAAAACCTGTCGAAAAATTGAATAAAATCAGCAAAATATACCGTAAACGAGATTTTCATAAAATGTATTTAATTAATTGCGCTTTACTACTTACTACTTGAAACTTAAAATTTTCACACATTATTAACAATTCTGTAATGCAGACAAAAAACATTTTCAATTAAAATCTGATAACTTTTGGGGTAAATATAGTATTTTGAAATTACCTTGTATTTTGTTACGTTTCATCTTATAAAATATTTAATTATTGTAGTTATTCGCTGAAAATGTAACAAAATTAACTTGAAAATCGTAAGTCAACTTTTGATTTTATGACCGTTTAAAGTTGGAATTTGTACGAAACTGGATATTTTTACGTAAAATAATATTTTTGTTTTCAATCAAGACGATATAACTTTTGAAATTTAAAATACGTTCAGTATTTTCTTATATCAAAAGACTTCTCACGCATTTTTCTACACGTTTTTTAAAATGTTGGCCCACTGAATAATTTTTCATAAGCGTTTAAATTTTAGAATTATGGCTCAAATGATGGTTAATCTAAATAATGGCATACTTCTCTTCCTAAATGATTGATCATTTTGAAAAATCCAACTCACCCCTCTAAGACTACCCCACCTGAGGAACAAAGAATATCCATGGTTCAAAGTATGTCCAGTATTTTTCTTTTTTCATTCAGATAATTTTGTAATAAAAAAATTAAAATGACATTATTATTATCAAAATGCTTATGCACCTTGACTTTTAATAATGTTTATTGAATTGTATTTTCGGAAGTTTTGTAAAGGTCCCAGAATTTTATAAGGAGGCCTTGGGTAGTGTCTGGGGTAGCAAAAGTACCTCTCGATAGTCGATAGCCCTCAATAACACCTATGCTAGAGGTAGTTTGAAAATACAAAATATAAATAGTGTTTATTGATGTGTGATGCCAAGGAGGTCCACAGAAAATAGCTCACTGCCCCCTCCCTCTCCCAGAGATTTTTCAAACCGATAGTTATTTGATATTACTCATACTAATGCCGTAGCATATAAAAACATACAGTGTGAAAAATATTTCTCGTAAACAATTTTTTTTAAGTTTAGCAGTAGGTAACAGTGGCGAACGCAAGTAGGTCTGGGAGTTCAACTCATCCTCCAAGAAAATTATTTGATAATAATAAGTTATTTCAAAAGAACAAGAAACGTTCTTAAAAATATGTTTATTAAAAATTAACGACAGGTACTATTAATTCTTACTTAAAAAAAAAAAAAAAAAACTGAAGTTTTTCCCTGGTAGATAATGATAGACAATAATTGAAAACAATTTTCAAATATTATGGATGTAAAATCTATAACCCATCAATTAACAGTATATGTATTTGAGTGACGAGGACGATTTTTTAAAGGGCACGTTAAGTAAATAACTAATATAATGTTATCGGCCAGGTAATTTCTTACCTTAAAAATATATTTTGATAAGTAATCCATTTTTTTTTTTTTATGTTTATCATTTCTGTATTAGTAGTGGTTAGGTATAGAGTTTATTAAGCAGGTGGATTTAATTGACAAATGCAAGAAAAAAAGAATCATCAAATATTTGGAAAAATATTGGTCATTTTTCTGTAGAAAACCAGAACCATAATACTAGTGATAGTTGAAGGATTTTTCTATATGGGTAGTGTGCGGGTGGTAGGATTGGCAAAAAAATATCAAATCGTTGAATAATACACCTTCACATACGAGCATAAGGCTTTGTACGATGACATAATGTTGATTATTTTTTTTAGTAGGCTATTATGTAATATTGCCATATTAGAATGGAGGTACTAGAGGTATATTACTCCTCGTAAAATTGGATATTAATGTTTACGTTATCCATGCACTTTGTCTTCAATATGTTTATAGCTATAGAATCAAAATATCCGGCCAAGGTCGATATGACCCAGTGTTTCGTGGTTTATGTCGATTTCTTTAATTTCATACTTTCAGACTAATCTATATGCGTACTAACAGTGACGTATTTAGGATTTTCTCAAGGTGGATGGGGGGGGGGATATGAAAAATAATTTTAAGTTATCCCTCTTTATTTAATTAGAAAGATAATAATAGGTACATATTGTAAATTACCATAGAAAATGCCTGTAAAACATTATTAATATGAATAATGTAATTTAAAAAGTATTATATAATAATTATAATATCGCTACCGATCTTCAGTTAATTTTAAATATCCGATATACAATTAAGAAATCATACAAGTAGACCAAGTTCGTGATTATGGAATGTCTTTTTTTTTTTAGGTATCTATATTGTTTTAATGCACATATTAATCAAATTATATCAAAGCTTAATGAGATTTTGGTGTTTTAAAGAGGATCTGTACTAAATTTAATGACCCAATCTGTATTTTACTTTAGACTGGTTTAGTTCCTTAGTTTTGAATTTTTCATAGTTTGGTCAAATCGATAATTTCGAAATACTACAAAGGAATCTTAAACATAATTTGTTTAGATTCAAAATATAATTATTATGTTATTTAAAATTAAATTTACTACTTTGAAAAAAAATATCTTGATAAGTATTTTAATGCACAGTTTATTCACAAGTTAAAAGGTGTGACAGATTGTCCCAAGTTTTTATACGTAATTGATTTTGAAATTCCAGCATTTGTTTCAAGAAATAAAGCCTTTGCTCATGTTCCACTTAGTCACAGAAATTATGTTAATGAGAGTCCAATATGCTGCTTGCCTAAGTTTTGTAAGAAACTAATTAATTTGTATTTGTATTTTGTTTCTAAATTAAAAATGGATGTCTTTAATTTGATTATATTGTGTTTTACCAATTTCTTGTATTAATAAAAACTATGTTTTGAACTTGTAACAATATTCTCTTTAGTTTTACCCCAGTTGTTGTGTGTTAAACTATTAAATATTTCTATAAGATAGAAACACATTATATGGCTTCATCAAAATAAATGAGGAAAACTCAAAAATGTATGAACGTAAACCATGATATTTTTCCATTTTTTCATTGTTTGAGGCAAAACTATTGAGAGTATAGAAAAATAACCTCTTTAAAATGTTATGCCAATAGAAATATCTTCCGGAAACAAAGAATAAACTTACTGTTCTGAGAACGTTTTTAATAAGAAAAAGTGTATCCAGAGAAAAAAGTATAAAATATAAAACTTCTACATCTCTTTCATTTCTCTTAGAATCTAATAGAATAAAATATGGTTGTAATTATTGATGATATTAATTTGCAGTCGTTTTATCTTCTATCGCTTTTTAAAAAACCTAATAAATTTGTTATTCCATCATAAAAATAGTGACAAAAAAAAATGTCAATGAAGGGGTTCTACCTCCCATATCTCTGGTTATAAATTCACCACTGCGTACTAATAAGTGACATAATTATCTGATCTCTTTAGTAGGATTAACAAATAATAATAAGTTGTGACTAAGTTTGTGAGCGGATACAGATGCCATGGGCGGGAAAACCACAAAAAGCCGGACATACGTACTTCGCACGATGGGTGTTCTTCGCACAACGGGTGGGATTCTCTTGATGGGTGTATTGAATTTTGAAGAAATGATAAATTATTTCTTCAATTAAAAACGATTCTGAACATAAGAAGTTAATAATATAAACAATAAATAAGAAAAAAAATGTTAGGAAAATGTGCAAAATTTTTTTTTCACATTTTCAAAATTTTCTTACGCCAAAATCTTTCTTATATTATTTTCTATCTACATATGTTTAAATTTTCATATAGTTCGGATAAAAAAATGATGGTTTCCGAGTTGTTTTTGTTAAATGTTGGGTAGTTTTTTCAAAAAAAAAAAAAAAGTTAAAGAATTGATAAATTCAAAAAATGACTTCTCTAAAGTACAATCTAGAGGCAAATCCGATTTCAAAAAGTTACTGATCGAAATTTTTGGAAAGTATTTCCATACGAAAAGTTGTACACAGAAAAAAAAAATAAACATCATTGTAAAAACACTAGCTTCTTTACTCCGTTCAGAATCTAAAAAAGGTCATATACTTAAAATAAATTTTGATTGTTGGGTGTGATTCTCATTCATAGCAAAACGATTTTAACATTTGTAAAAACACGAGAATTAAATGATGAATTGATGACTGTTATGAGACAAAAACAAGCGAAAAAAATAGAACAAAATGAATATTTTAATTATAATTATTTCTTACAGTCAGAAAATTTATTTTTTAAACTGGTGTGGGAGGAAATTTTATAGCTTTGTATGCGCCACTGGTTGCAACGAAACGGTTTAATTATAAATGGGTTTAACGAATTTTATCTCAATCGAGTAGAATATTTTGGACACGTCTTTATGGGTGTATATAGAGATTAACCGCAAAGCGATAAGAGAAGAACATATTGATTTCACCGTTAAAACTTTAATGGATATTTTATCTAGATAAAGCGAGATGTCGATTGCACTCAACGCCTTTCTTCATACCGCCTGTTTGATAATATCATGTATAGATAATGAGTTGAGATTGGCTTCGCAAACGTGCTTAAATCGAAAACAGCCCTCGATTTATTTTGAAAAATCGCCTGAAATTATATGATTATAGATACAAAGCGAAAAATGCGTTTTTTGAATTATTCAAATAATTATTACATTAAGAAAATAGAGAAGAAAAATTTTACATATTTATCAAATGTAACATATACCCAGGGGTTGAACTACGAAATTTCATGCCCGGGGAAAATATGTTAAAATTATGCCCTATCATGGAACCATCCCCACAATTTTTTTTCTTATAATTAGCAAACAAACATACCTACTTATTGAATTATAAACATATTAACAGTTATAAAGTTTAAAAGAAACGTACTTGCTTTTCACCATGGGTATTCTTTAATTCTCGGATAGGATTTTGTGGGTATATTAAATTTTAAAGAAACAATAAATAATTTCTTCAATAAAACGATTCTGAATGAAGCATCAGTTTATATGAAAATTTAACTTAAAATTTTTTATATATTAAAATACTAGGTACATTTTTAAAATTTACTTCCTCCAAAATATTTTTCATATTATTGTTTATCTATAATTAAATTGTTATAAAAATTAGATTCAAAAAAAAAAAAAGTTTTAATGCCATTTTTGTGAAATTTTTGAGTAGTTTTTCCCAAATTTTGAAGAAACTATTAAGTATTTTGAAATTTATGATATTCGAACACAATTTATGATAATGGTCACTATTTTAATAGTTTATAATACATTATCTAGAATGTATAGGCTAATGTTAAACTATCTGGCGCTTATGTTGACATTATTCAAGATTTGCATTATTGCCATGGCAGTTTATGTAAACATTTAGCTAGTTTTGAAAGTATTTAAACGTTTTGACAATTAATACTTACAAAATTTCTAATTACTCAGGTTTTTTGTAGGACGCAACTAAAAACTTCGCGTGAAGATAATATACTATAGAATTAAGCATACCAAATGCGATGGGTCAGACGTGTAGTGGACAGGGTTGGCAAGTTGGTGAAGCCATTCCTAAGGTTTAACTAAAGGTGAAATAACAAAATATAAAAGATTCTAAGTAAGTTGATATTAAAAACTAACTTCTTCGCTCCACCCAGAATTTAAATTATCTTTTGCCCCTAAATCTAATTCTGGATCCACTATTGGAGGATCGCGCACGTTTTCAGTCGATTTATTTTATCTCGTTTTCCAACAGTGGTTTCTGAGTACATCAGAAATCACGTTCTAGCCATTGCGAAGCGAGTAACTAACAATCCGGTGAGAAAAAATTATGGCTGAACAGTACCAATCGTATAGCCAAATACTGTAATTAAATAAAAGATTCTGGACTTAATGAATTTGCATATTTTTGTTCAATAAGTAAATACAATAGTATAAGTCATGTTTTTTATTCGTTTATTATTATTATTATTACTTTTTTTTTTGTGTGAATTGTCTAGTTCTAGTCTAGAATTTCGGTCGAACTAACTGTTTTTGAAATCGGTTTTTGAAAAACTCAATTCCCCGTCGAAATCCGATAATCCGGAGAAAAAAATCTAATAAATAACAAACGAGAGACGCCTTCGGAAAAAAATTGATCAATGTGATTGCATTTGATCGGAAACACGAGCGTATCGGAAAGTGAAAGGTTTTTCGGCGGAAAATAACTCGTTATAGATTCCCAATAGCGATACACGTTTTTTATACGATAAAGGCGAGGACGAACGGTCTGGGAACGCTGTTCGGATTGAAAATCTCTTCGCGTCGAATTATTTGCCGTTAAATAATTCGCTGGAATATCCGACACGATGTAAAGGCTGTGGTAAAACTTATACGTCATCGGGTATGAAGTGTGGACTAAGGCTTATAAAGACCACAGCCCATATAAATAGTCGCCCATCATTAGGTATCAATACAACTTTTTCACAAAAAGGCTTTAATAAAAAATACTCTTTAACAAGATATTTCGATTGAGCTTCAAAACTGGCTTTAAAAACAAGCATTTCAAACGAGGGGAGTTTTCAAACCCTCACCAAAATTTTATAAAATACATCTGATTAAAATTTAAAAATCTCATAAAATATTTAATTCAATAGGATTTTTTTTTTTATCATTTTAATAATTTTTTTTTCAGTGAACTCCTATAAGATAACTAAAACTTGCCCAAAAATTACAAACAGTGTTTCCGTGATCAGTGATCCGTTTCAGTGATCAAAAATCTAGATTTTATCTTAAAGAGGTTCGTTTTTCAATATAATAGATAATATAAAATTTTAGCCAAACAGGAAAGAAAACTTCTTAATAATTTATCATTTTAGCTATAACTTCATAAGTAATAGTGCCTAAATTATGACGACTATTTTATTGGTTGTAAAAGATAACGCGAACTTGATCACATATGAAAATAAAAATCGAAAACTTTAATTAATTTATTTTTTTAATTATAAATGTTTGAATACTAATTCGTAATATTAACACTTAGATGCAAGACATGCAACCTTACTCGTATACCATTTAATTTTCTATACAATTTAACAACGAAGCTCCGCTCAAAATCTTTTAATTGAAGAAACGATTTGTCGTTCCTTCATGCAATATGTCTATCTTGAGTATCCTACCCAAGGAGCGAAGAATACCCATAAATAGTTATTAATATTTTTGGTATTTTGCTTGCTGCTAAAGTTTAATACGTTTTACGTATAGGCCTCGGGTGGAAATTAGCAACCAGCCAATCGCAATTATACTCTACTGAATTCATCTCTACTTGTTAATAAAATCCAGATTTGAAGAGATTATACTTAACGGTATTCGAAGGTTTAGTGACACTTATATAATAGCACATTTGAAAGTTGTCAGATTTAAAACAAGTAAAACTATAAAATATAAACTTCTTGAAATGTTTATCGTACTGAAAAAAAATCTGTTTTTAAAATTGTTATTTTTAAAGTACTTATACTAAATTGTTAAATATTCGAAACGTCAAAAAATAAGACGAACAGAGCACAATAATGTGTTGCAAATCGCTTTGTTTACTATGATTTGTATACACGTTTTTATTTCATTCAGTATATAAATGTCACAGCTAATATAACATTAGCCATTACATTCTAGATAATTTCATAAAAACTGTTAAAATAATGACCATAGACACGCAATAAGCTGATTCAATTATGTCTGTATATTTTTATTTGATAAACATGCATAGTTGTATTCTCTTTTTCTTATATAATAATTGTTCGAATAATTTAATAATTTATTTCTTCTTCTTCTTCAATTAAAATGATAAAATTCCAAGGTGGTTTTACTTTTTAAAAAAAAAATCTAGGGTTGTTTTTGATTGAAACGTGCATGCGAAGCGTAAATCCTCGTCTTTAAAATATATTATTATTATTATTAAACAGTGGTATAAATAAAGGTCTATGAATGTAACCGACACAATCGATGGGTGTCAACATAATCCAATTGTCAAAATTAACCGTGAAATATTATAATACATAATTTATATCACGTGGATTAAGTAGACACATATATATATATATATATATATAACAAAATATATTTTGTAATCTTCAAACGTACAAACTCAGTATTTTGATAGTTTGTTGTTGTCGAAGTATATTATGATATGTTTACTTTAATATTTACTTATACGGTGAAATCCGTGTTCGAAGTTGAGTCAGTCTTCATAATATATAATAAGTCGTTTAACGTATGCGTATGCGGAGGTGGAGCTTTTGGAAACTTTTGCACAAAACTTATAATGTTATGTTGTTTTCTCTCGACTGTCCTCTGCAATCATTTTGGAAGTTTGTTTATAGTTTTTGAACGCGACAGTATTATTCGTTGGATTTAAATAATTATGACGATTATTCATGTTGATTTGATCGGACGTATTACCTTGAACAATATCATTGGTAAAAGCCCCGTCCCCCAAAACGGAAGTACCTAATCGCAGATATATGCATCATACATATTTATGATTTTAAACGTATATTTGGTTAGTTTTTAAAACATATAAATCATAGTGATGAGAATACTCGTTAATTAGAAAATAATAATTTATTAGTAGTGATAGCAGTAAAAATTATAGTGGGACTAATTGACGACCGTTGTATTCTTACACGGAATATATAATATGATAAAACGCTAAAATTGAATAAAAAAAGGCTCTGTGTGTGGGGGGGGGGGTGGTATATCATATCTTCTGTTTCTCATAGTTATTACACATGTACGTCATAACATATTCGTGTTCAATAAATTGTATTGTGTGGACGAAGATCATGAAGACACGAAGACATGAATATTCTTAATAATGAAACGTACAAATGTATGTTACAATTTTGATATATATATATATATTTTTAATTTGCTCAACCTATAGATAAGTGTAAAATTATAGTAATGCAAATTTGTAGATAACACGTATCCATTAATTTGTGTAGATATGATTTTCTTGGTAGATAGCATATTATGATACGAGTACTGAATAAATAATATTATTATAAGAATATAATTTATTGCAATCGTTTTTTTTTTCTTTTCTTTATTATTATTTATTTTATTTTTTTGTTTATCTATCCATGTACATTATACACATAGATTTGTATCATTCATTGATACACCATAGATTGAGTTTATGTACTATTTTAATTAATTTTAATTTCATTACTTAGTGTTATCCTTTAAAATGAATAATGGAATTTTAAGTATGTAATATGGATATTTGGTCTTGCAAAACGAAAATAAATAATTTAATTTTTATTTATGAAATGTGTCCGAGTTTTTAGAAAGTTTTTTTTTTTTTTTTTTTAACAAATGAATACTTCAACTGACAGCGGACTGTTTAATGCATTTATAACTCTTTTTGTTATCATGGTAACAATAAACAAAAACGTTTTATATTGTGTGACGTATACATTAATATACACACATGAGCGTTTCAATTATATTTCTATATTGTTTTTTCTATTCTACAACAGAAATTTCCTTTAAAAATGGTCAATAGCAGAAATTAGTCTGCGACTACTCGTGGCTTGTACTGGGACAGCACTCTCTTTTGAAATTTAAGATAAGCAGGTGGCGGACGTATTGCATTCACTTTTCTCTTAGTACTAATATCCACTTTTTTTAGAAGTACACCTATCTGGCTATCTACACCCATGTCAATCCAAAGTTAGGCCTTGGTCTTACAACTAGGGTTTCAGTTGATGGGTCCGGGCCCCGAGGTTATCTTACATGTTGAGCAAGACATTAAACTGTTTATAGTTTTAATATCATGTCCTATTATTTAAATAAGTAGTATATTATACTAAATAGGCAATAAAAAAATTACAAACATTTTTGAATACATTTCAAAATTGACATTTTTCCAATAAAATTACTCTCCCATGACATTTTTGAAAAAATTTGCTCTAATAATTTCATATATTTAAGAAGTACAGTTATTTAATAATTTCAAATTTCAAATAAATTATTACTGTAAATATAGATGATCGGGGGGACGAGAGACTTAACTGTTCCAATCGTAAAATAATAGTTTGTAATTTTGATGATCATTCTATGAAGAATATCAATTTTCTTCTTCTTCAACAACAAGCATGGAGTAGCGTCTTTAAGTATATGTATAAAACAAACAAAAAGTTTTCGCAAACAAAGTATTTGTTTACATTATGCAATGTATTGTATACATCATCGTCGTCATCGTCATCATCATCATCGCGATAAAGGTCTTTAGTTGATATTACAAACTATATGATATTCATTGTAACTATTTAATTTTAAAACTAAGTCGATAAATATATATATTTATTATTATCTTTGAAGTCCGATATAAGGGTATATCGTAGTGAAGATTACAAACACCGAAGTCACGTCATGATTACACGCAGGAGTTCTTTTGTTATTAAAATTATAAAGTTTGTAACGTATAGAGTTTGTAAACGTGACTTTTTGATTTAAGTTAGCTCTATATCAAAAATTAAGGTGTGTATATATATATATATATATATACTAAACAGGTGCTAAAAAATATCAGGGGGGGGGAGAAGGTGTAACTGTAAAAATACCGACTACAAATACTGTTTCAGAACGTGTAAATAAGCAAAAAAAAAGGTCTTTTTCCTCATTTTTCCGACTACATTTCCACATGATTTCCAATTTGCCGACTGACTTGATTATTCCTTTTAAATAAGCAAAAAAATAAGGTTATCAACTCTTTTTTCCAATTTTGCCGATTCATTAATTTACCGACTGGATCCAAAATGTTAAATTTCGCCGACTGAAACTTCCTAAGTAATTGAAGTAGACCCTCCTTAAGTGTAAATTTACCTCACATGTAATTAATAAATATCAATAATAATATGTTTTATCGCAGCAAAATATTTTAACACTTTGCGCAATATTTTATTTTTGTATTTAAAAATTGCTGGTGTCATAAAAAATTAAATATTTTATAATAATTAGTATGCCAAAAATTATAATAATACCATATAATATTCACGTTTACGTAATATCATAGGCGTTATTGAGTGAGCTCATGAGAGCATATAAACCCCCTCCCAATAAAATTATAAAGACGCTTCAGTATTGTGAGTGAAAACAATATGTTTTGTGTTATGTACACTGGTCAAAAAAAAAATATATTTTTTGATTTTTGCTCATTGTATTTTATACTTGTGTATTACCTACCGAAAACGTCTGGGGTTGAGCCCCCCCCCCTCAACATTGGGACCAAGTTACGCCAATGCTTAAAATTGTATATAAATATATTAGATATAGAGTATATATTTTATTATGCCATAATTATTCTCGATTCATTTTCAACCTTGTGTGGAAAATGCATTTAATCGAACGGGAGAAATCATTTCTCTACGACACGATGCTTTTGTTGAGTTTTCAATTTCATATACTGGGAACGAGAGTACACCTATCGGAGAAAATCACTCTAGCCATTTTCAGACGCAAAAAATAATAATAAAAACGATTAAACATCACGCGCGTATTATTAGAATAAATAACTTCCGTGTATTTGGCGTGGGTCGTGTGGCGCAATAACGTCCGAGCAATAATTATCTGCCGGTCGCATTTGAACCATATAGAAAAAAAAAAAAAAAAAAATATAGCGCGTTTTGTGGAAAAACCCAACTCATTTCAATAAATTGAATTCGAAGAATTAATAATTGAAAACATTACCCGAGTGAAGTCGACACGTCAACTTTCTTGATTTGTATTTTTCGTAGTATTATTTAAAATATAGTATACTATTTTAAATTGCAGTCAGACAATAATTAAACGTTTATAAGTTAATAAAAGACGAATTAAAAAAAAAAAAAAAAAAAAAAACAGGGCATATTTCTCACCGTGGGATACTCTTCATACCTCGAGTGAGGGAGGCTTGGTGGGTGTGTTAAATTAAAAAAAAAATTACTAATCATTTCTTCACGATTCTGAAAGGAATTTTCGTTAAGGTGATAACCAACGTTAAAAATAAATTTACGTAATATTATTAAAAATGAATATCTATGGACTATTGTGGTACTACGGTTACTACATTTAACAAATTAATTTGTTGTCATAAAATGTTCTATTGTAACAAAATAAACAATCAAAGCAAAATAAAATGAAGTGAATACATATTATTTTAATGCTGTGTCAACTATTTGTAAAACTGTGAATTTTAAAAATAAACTCCTAGAAGTACCACATAGAGCCAAATTTTGATTTAAAAAGATGATGTTCGAAACTTTTGGACAAGTTTTTGTACACAAAAAAGTGCTCACTGCAGAACTGAAAAAAAAATGAATTAAAAAAAAAAAAAAAAAAATGAATATTGTTATATAATCATAAACATCTTCACTCCGATGAAAAATTAAAACTATTGCAAATTTAGGAAAAATGGGTTTATATTATGATATATTTTACTTAAAACCCTAAATAACATATTATGTATCCGTTCATTGGTTTGGAAGATCTGCGTGACTTAAAATTTTTTACTAAATTAACAATATTTTTAAGTGTCAAAATATAAATTATTAATTTTAGATTGTTAGTGGGGTGAAGAATGTATTGATTTCATAAATCTGTGTGGTTTTTCCTTTTTTGTTTTCTCTAACTTTATTATTTATTTATAATTTGTACCGTCTAATGACGAGTTCTTTCTAATGAATCGGTTACGCCTCCTTACGGTTTAAGAGAAAATAACTTTTTTCAAATTATTTTACCGCGCGGGTATGGAATCTGATCTATCTATACATTTAAAAGCTTCATTTTATTTGCAATTCATAAGTTATTAATTGAATATATTTGATGTAAAATTTCGATTTCTTTCCTATTTATGACAAGCTCTTAAAAAGTTAACGACATAAAACTCTTTTAAATTTCAATCACCATACTATTGCTTGATTAAAAATTAAAAAAAAAAAAATAAATCGTTTCCTCGGAAATCGCCTCGTTTGCTTTCGCACTTGAATTCGGATATGACACTTGGCCCGGAGAAAGTTTCTCGTTAAGTTTTATTTATGTACGAATTTGTCGGCGAGTCGGGGGGGTCGTTGACCGGTGAACAACCACGGTGTAGATATCAGCCGCTCAGTAATCGTAATCGTCCGGAAACTCAGAAACTCTCCGAGTGGATAGTGATTACTAAGGCTAGGGACTTATAGGAGTTAGCATGTTTTTCAAAAATCATTCAAAACATAGCTAAGTAATATAGAAATGCGTTTCATAACAGTAGAAGTTGAATGCAGTTCTCTTTAATTTGCATATTTTGCATATTTAGCTCTTTTTTCGATAAAAGTGCATATTTCAATTATACTTGAATTTTAAGCGCATATTTCACATATTTTTCAATATTTAATTTGAGTTTTCTTGGTGTCGGAAAATTTTTCTCTGCATTTCTGAAGGGATTAAATATTATTTGATATTTTTATTTGTTTAAATGTAAGTTTTTTTAAAAAATAAAGATTAAAAAAAAAAAGAAATTTCATAAATAATAGAAGAAGAATTAATAATACATACTAAAATATATTATACATTACAATTTTTAAATATTTTAAGATTTTACAGTAAAATTAATGTTTTATAAGAGATTATTTTAGCGTTTTTGTATATTTTAAGAGCATATTTCGTAAATTTTATAGCATATTTGGTACATTTTTAGAGCATA
>JAIPRM010010087.1:0-14091 GCA_025469315.1 Stegophylla sp. TES_Ste_2020 | reverse complement strand
ATGTAGGTGTACCAAATCATTTGATGATATAAACTGTTTAAAGGTCCTTTTTTGTGCCTTAGTACGTCCTATTTTGGAATATGGGTCCATTATATGGAATCCTACAACGACATCTCATATACATAAACTTGAACGAATTCAAAAAAAATTTATTCGTTTTATAGATTTTAAAAAACGTTTAAATAATAATATTGATAATATTTCATTACAAAGTCTACAACTTAACCTAAAACTTGAACCACTTTTAGTCCGTCGCAATGTGTCAGACTTATATTTCTTATTTAAATTAATTAATGGTATCATCTCCTGCCCTCCTCTTCTTGATTTAATTTCTTTTCACGTACCACAATACAATACACGTTCATGTCCTACATTTTATATTAAAACACACCGCACAAACTATGGTAAAAATAATCCACTTAATAGAATCCTAACTTTAGGAAATACATCAAATTTTGATTTCTTTTATAATAATCTATCTCATCTAAAACGTCAATATTTAAATCAGTAATATCCCCTAATAACAATAATTTATATTCACATATTTTAGTTTCTGTTGATTTTATGTATTACATGTTTATTTTCCTACCTCACCTATTTTTGTAATAATTGTATTACTATGTAAAATATTTAATTAACCTGTACTTGAGCCTTCTAGGCGTTTATTCAAATAAATAAATAAATAAATAAATAAATATGAACTATTATGCAATTTGTGTAATGTACTATATAAGAAACATTTCTACACAGTATTTTTCACTAATTTAATAGCAAAGGTGTATTTCCTACTAAAGTTGTAAATTTTCATTATTATTCCTCCCCCATCAAAATTAAATATTTGGTGAAATTTCAGATGCCTACTTATTTCCGTTAAAAGCGTACGACACGCGTAGTCTTACGTCGTTCCCAATTTCGACCGAATCCGTTTCATTTTATGCTGTTCTACTATATCGTCCTTCCCCACATTATGCCTACGTTGAACTGATGTTAGGCTAATTCTAGGCCGGGGGGGGGGGAGGAATTCTTAGCGGTGCTATAGACATCCCATTGTTGGTACATGCGAACACTATTATACAGCCGCCACAGCCACTCGATCCGCTCGTGTATTGTAATAATAATAATAATGATAATAATATTAATAATGATGACGACGCGATGTAGTAGCTGGTATGATGTTATGCACGGTCTCGCATATACTCGGTTTGGTAATAATAATTAGTATATTGAGCGAGAGGACAAAAGACGCGCCGAGTCGTCGACGAATGGTGGCGGAAAACTTAATAATATTATTATCGAGGCGCGGTATAGGTAGTGTGGTGTGTAGTGTTCACCGGCCCGTAAAACGCGTCGAAACTAACCTCCGCGGTCGCCGAAACACAACGCGTTATTCGACTGGAACGACGGCGGCAACGGGGTGGATGGCTCTAGATATTATTATAATAGGCTTCTGAGACACGAGCTGCACGCACGCAGATATCTGTGTACGCATAATATAACACAGATGTACGTGTGTGTGTGTGTGTGATGTGCGTGCGTGCGTTCGCAATAGGCGCCTCTGTATACGCCAAAAACAATAACGGCTAATTTGATTTGTGCATTTCCGGTGGTATTATTATTATTATTTTTTATCCCCCTTCTACCGACCCCCCAGTCATTCATTGCTGTTATTGTTGGTCGCCTTTCACACCACACCTTCTGTGTATTCCGGAAACGCGACCTGCTAGTGAACACCTAATATTATTATATACACGTGTACACTGTACAGGGTGTCCCAGTACGATTTGACAAATGCAATGACTTTTGTTCTATTAATAAAATTATTTATTTATTTTTTTAATTATTACTACAGCAATATTGTATAAGTTTTTTGTTTTTAGGTCCCAAATTTTGAAATTTGAAATTTTATATTACAGTTTTAGAAAAAAAAAAATTCATTTTAAAAACTTGTGAATGTGATTTTTAGAAAAATATTGGCACTTAAATCTCTAATAAAAGTTTATTCGTTCATTTTCTACGATTTTTTTTTTTTAAGTTTGCGAATGATTTTTACGTTTTACTGTATCGTAAAACTGTAGTTATAATTTTCAACAAAAAAAAAAAAAAAAAATTAAAATTATTAACAGAACAAATGTTATTGAATTTGTCAAATCGTACTCAAACACCCTGTATATCGTCCTTGTAAGTTGTATTATATTATACGTTTCGTAAATTAATATTTTGCGAGCACCACACCGCAGTCGAATCCGTCTCGTCTCTCGGACACGGTATTTTATTACGTCATAATGAAATCTTACGCTCGGTGCTTACCCGGCCCGCGTGGTATACAACTCGTGCGATATTTACGCGCGTCTCCGAAATTGTTAGGCTAGAGACGTCCTGCATTCCGTGAGTACCAGGGTCGCATTTATTATTTCTTCGACCGGGGGTGAAAATATGTTGCCAGCTTCTTCCCCCTCACCTCTATTTTCTCTCATATAATTATAAAATACATATTAAAATCTTTAAATTTGTTTTTGTAGAATTCGATAATCGTAATGAATGATAAATATATTTTGTGATTTACAAAATATTGTGATCATATTAAATTTGTAATATTAAGTTGACTTGGATTCTTTTAAAACTATTATCTATCTGAGAGATGGTTTATAAAGAACTCCACCTCCTTCAGAAAAAAAAAAAATCCTGGGTGCGTCCTTGACTGGTATAGTGTTTCAAGTATAAATTATTTATTTTTCCAAAAATAAATCTGGAAAAAAAGTTTCCTTGCCACATTTTTTTGTGCAAGTTTACACAGGATAAAAATAATAAAAATAAATAAACATCATTGTAAAAACACTAGCTCTTTCATACTACTCAGAATCTAAAATTTTAGATGTTTTCTTCTGTTTTCAAGTATTTGGTCGCCATTTAAGAAAATTAAAAAAACTTTCAAGAACCACACGACGAAAAATAGTAAAAAGCAATATCGATGGTTACGCGACGAAATACGTGGACAGAATTTCTCATTTCTATGCCACAGACTTTTGCAGTAGGCAGCAGCCAGGTCACTGCGTGGACGGCAAAAGTGTTTCCACAAATACATTTCCATTCCTGTCGGGTGCATCGGGATGACTTGCAGGTTCGGTCTTCTACTACCGAATACGTCGAAAAAACTTGTGAGTATCGATGGTACTGAAATGTTCATTTATGGATAAACCTTTTTACTTTTCCCAATGATTGGTCATTATTAATTAATTATATTGTTAATATTCAAATAAATTGTTTACTTCATTTTTATGTTTTTCATTTATAATAGACTTATAATTGTGTTGATTAAATACAGAAAAGTTGAATCAAGTCAAAGATTATAATATTATGATGTAATTAATTAACTTAACCGTATACAATAATGTAGCTATATTAAGCTAGTAATTATAAATATTATTAGTCGTTTATTTTCAGTAAAAAGTTCAGAATTGTGTACATTATTACTTACTACAAACTTTTAAATTAATTTTTAATCCTAACTAGCTTAATTCCGAAATTGACGAAGTAATATGGCAAAATTAAATGCAAACATAAACATTTAATTAATTTTAAATGATTAAAACAAACAGTTAATTTTAATAGAGAAATATGGCAAACAATTTATTTTTGGAGGATCACTTACGTCATATTGCGACAGAATAATAATATACTTGTATGTAATAGTAATATGTATAAATAAATCAGTAAATTTATTGAATTGTTTGGTTGAAAAAAAGAAAAGACTATAAATTAATTAGAATATTTAAATTAATACTGGATAACCAGTCGGGGAATCCGTCATTTCGACGAATAGTGAAGTTTCTTATTTCGGTTTTACACGATCAAATTATTTTTGAGTTCGCCATAATTGATGTTGAAATAAATGGTAATAAACGAGTTTAATAATTGCTTGGTTTTATTAACATTTATTGAAAATATGAAGAGACATATTATTATTGTTTGTAGTCAAGTAAATTTGTGTTTAAATAAACTTTTATTATGACTCTCATAATGAAATAAAACGAACTTAATTGATTGGGTATATTATTATGATAACAACTGTTAAAAAAAAAAAGTACCAAATAAGTTAGGTTAACATTCCATTGAAATCAATTAATAAAATCGATTTATAAGCTCACCAGCTGTTCTCAAATACAAAACTACATTTTTTGAATATTTCGATAAAACTATAAATCGCAACTCTTGAAATATTCGAATATAAATTATTGCATTCAACATTATACGAATTATAACGGACATATGTCTACTTTCTAATTTAAAAGGGGGATGAGATTTTTAAAAATTTTGAAGGAGAGTGTAGAGTAGAAAAGGTTGGGAACCACTAATATTGAGCATAGACCACTTTGATCTATACTCTGATTTTAATCGTTAAAACACGAAAATAATTCAGTTTGTTCGGAAGAGCTGATAAAACGGGAATTATGCACGAAATCGCGTAGTAATCTGGAATTCCCGAAAAGCTAATTAAAACAAATATGATAGAATGAATACGTCAATTAAATATGATCTTAAACCGAATCTAATTAATGCGTAGTGTGTGAAACATAGTGTAATGTGTACGCGACTTTCGTCAATCGAGAAACTCGAAAACTGCAATACGAGTTCTAATATCAAATCGACTTTAGTTGAGACGACGACGATTAATGTGATTATTATACTATTTTTCTACTCGAAAGTATATTATAATAATATATTATATCACTGTAAAAAATTAATGACGTGAGCTTTTAACGTTTAATTTTCTTAATATTATCTGAAAGGTTTTTTGTACAATTTGTTTCCGTCACACCGAAGAACGCTTTTTTTCTTTCTTTTTCTGTAACCATACATTTTAATAATGCGCGCGTTGCAAAGGCGACCGGAAAAGGCTGGTGAATAATACATATTTATTCCGGTGAGATGTACAATGGACGTTAAATCATGGAATATTTAACTTACGACTCGGGTCGACGATTTCCTCCGAAAACGAGAAAAAAAACGTGTAGTATATAAAAATTCAATACGAACGTTGAAAAACGTAGTTATTGTAATTTTTCGTTTTTGTTTCCAAGTAAATACATAATAATATGCGACTCGTGCCGTAGCGTTTTATAAAATTAGTACTAAACGTCTTTGACATAATTTTATTGTGATCATGAACTACTGTTGTAGATATTGTAACGTGCTGTTGATGATACAATGTGACGACGAGAATTTTAATTTAGGTCATTTTTCGTGGGACAGTATTCTCGACACTAGTTGGTACCACTGTGCTCGAGTCTGTCTCACTTTGAGCTTGCAGTGAATGGATTAATTCAATCACAGCGGTTCGATTGCAGGTACTATTGCACGTCAGCTAAAAATCATATTTGCGAAGTGATGGAAGATGGAACGAAGCAAATCAGAAATTGGTACTTTTTGGTTATTACGATTCCGGTTCTCAATTATTTTTTTTAATGGTTCTGGTTCCGGTTCTCATTTTTTTTCAGGGTTCTTGGGTTCCAGAACCGGTTTTCGAAAATGTCTTTCAAAAATTAAAGAATAAAAACAAAATTAATAGATTTTGTAAAGTCCGATTTTTTTTTTTCATTTTAAAATAAACGTTCTGAGTTTGGATACAATTATTCGAAAATGTAAAAACTCGGTTCAGGTTCTCAAAATTTTAAGGGTTCTCGGATTCCAGAACCGGTTCTTTTCGGTTCGATATTCCAGTCCCTGAAACAAATTATGAAAAACGCGAATTGAACGGCATATATAATTGCATTACGTTTTTATATCAATAAATAATAATTTTTCACTTCAAAATCAAACAAGTATAATTTTTTTGTTAAAACTTCCCATTTCCCCGTGGGCACCTTGTATATTTATATAAACATAATAAACATAAAAAACAAATGAGTATATTATTATATAATAATATGTATTATTAGTATATTCATTGTAATTGTAGTATTTCGTATTACAATACCAGTATAACATTAAAATGGAAAAGAAATCAATTGTTACAATTTTTATCATAATTTTTTATTTTCATATATAATGAGCACATGTCGTATTTACAAAGGTCGAGAATAATAATGTGAGTATATAGCATAACAAACGGAAAAAAAATGTATTGTTTTTTTTTCTTTTCAATACTACTATAGTAATAATAATAATAATAATATTAATATGGTAACATCAAAGTGGCACAAGATTATACAAACATGGCTTTATACAGTTAAAAAAAAAGTAGGCTATATTCGAAAATAATAACTCCAGAAAGATTGTTATCATTTTAATTATTTATTTTATAAACAAACCGTATTTAATTCTTATCTTTATCTTATCCTTATTACAGTTTCATTATAATATAATATTATTGCGAACATAAGGAGCGGCAAGCGAATACTTTACTGATAGTTGAGTATAACCTTATAATAAAATAAGTATAGGTAATTAATAATTTCACGCAAACAATAGGCAAGTCGTCCGTATTTAATTTCTTTTTTTTTATTTAATCCAAACCGTTGTACAACAATTATTATATGTACTACCTAAATGTTAACGAACTAACTACATACTGCTAAGTATACTGATCATGTGATACTTTTTTATGAAATTATCAGAAATGTAAGGCCGGCAACGTTTTTGCTATTTTGAGTTTCTAAAAATGTATGTTATTAATTGTTAGAATTTACTAAAAAATTTAGTTTTCGTTTGAGAATCGTATTCTTTAATTATTTTCAAACCACTTGAAATCGAGTAAATTATTTAAACATAATTAACAGTATTAACAACAAATTCATAGATTTCAATAGATAAATAAACGTATGAATGAGTTATTCAGTCATTTTGAGTCTTTTAGATTATATAATATACAGTTAAAAGAATACACGAGAAATCAAACAGGTGTACCTATAATAATAATAATAATAATAGCTCATGAAAAGATTATGAAATTGATTTTTCGTATTTTCGAGAGACGAATCTAAAACGAAATTAATGACAAAACGTAATAAAAAAAAAAAATTACAAGGATAATAATTGTTTAGTATTATCGATTTTAACGATTTAATATCGATGATCCCAATTTTATTTTATATTATTAACAATTATTTACATATTTATTCCAAGAAAACGTGAATATTATTATTGATTCGAATTATTTCTCCTAGTAACAAGTTATTGTAGTGCTTAAGTTTTTAAATTATTATAGAATGGGCCAGTAGATTCGGTATTTAGGCGTATTTAAGTTTAGTATAACCTTGTTTTTTGAAAACGGTCTTTGAATAAAAATTATTTACAAAACAGACACGCTCACGTCAAGACGCATTTTGTAACAAAATATATTTTATTATCATAACATATATACATATGTATGTATAAAGAGGTTTTAAAATATTTTGCGTTCTTTGCAAGTTTGTGTATTTCCTGGAGTCGGGTCGGATATTTTTTGGCGTGTCTATCATCAATATTCAAACGGATTTACTTTCCAAAGCCTATAGCAAAAATTTGCCCAAAATATACTTAATAAATAGCCGGTGAAAACTAAACGCTAATCTCGTCTATAATATTGGTTATAATAAATTATATGATACGGAAGGGAGATTCTCTCACCGCTACTCATGAAAGAAATATATAATTGTAATAGTATAAATATGTATTATGTTTTCACGTATATATATATATTTGTATGTATTATATTATAAATATAAATATTTATAGTAACAAGAAAATTAAAAATACAAAACGAAACTTAACATTAAAATTCATAGTATACAGTGCGAGGCCTTTGTAAAAAAAGATCTGCCAATTTTTTAAAAAAAAAAAAAAAACATTACTAAACTCAAATTATTATATTTTGTTTTTGAGATGGATAATGACTAACAACTTAAGTTTTTACATTTTTCATAACGTTTAAATATGCTGGGGCGTTTCGGATGGCAATACATGTAGCTTAAATCGATCGTAAATTTAACGACTTACGACTACATAATATAATAAAATACGGTAATTGTTATTCAAAAATCAAGCGATTATGATATCATTTTCAAAGCAGCGGAATCGGTTTTAATTATTACAAAACGCGTAGCAAACTAACGACTTTCGGGTATTTTACGTTGGAACCTTTATGGGTAATACGATTTTTATAAACATTTTTGTCGGCCATTTTCGACTTTTTTCTGGAAACCCGATACCGCGATTTGTGCACGTGTCATAGATCAGGATTGGCAATTAAGTGGCACGGCATCGGCAAGACCTCCATCATGAACCTAATTTCATTGCTTTTATAATTATTTTTTTTTACCGGTTAGTTGTAGTAATATTTTGGGTGTAATGAAATAAAATTCACTATCAAAACGTTTCGTTCAACCCTTCTCCAGATTGAACATTGCTTCTGTTTGGTACTTAAAAGAGGGTATTTTTCGAAATTCTCAAAGTAATGGAAATATTATTGGAAAAACAGTAAACCGTAAAATTTTTGACTTATCAATTCAATAAAAACCGGTCACGTCACTAGTATAATAGTGTTAGAGACTTGATATTTTCAACAATAATGTTCAATAGGTTCAATAACATAATACGACATTGTGTTTAGAAAAATACTACTATCTACGTAGCGGGGTCGAAAAAATGTCATTAAATCGCAACTTCTTTCGGACACACGTTAATCAAATTCTATTCGCCGTCCCCGGTGTGGATCGACGAGGAAATCGATCTGTGGAAATCACAAACGGAATCGCGCTTGGAAAATAATTAGAATAAAATGTCTGAAACGCCCCGTATACGTGAGTGTGGGTAAGTACATGCATATATTAAATATGTATAATAAATTAACATTTATTATGTATATCATATAATGTTATATGTATATTATTATTATTATTATTATTATGTGTATAAACGTATATTACAAACGGTGGTGGCCTGTGGGAGAGTAATAGTGATTGTTCGTGATACGGTGATACGGTGATATATGTGGTGGTGGCTGCAGCTGGGAGACAATAGAGCGCTAAAAGAGAACACGAGAGATGAGGATTGTGTGTCGCGCTCGGATGCCGGCGGTAGAGCGTGAAAGATTGATTTCGAATATCTGTTACGTAGGACTACATTACACCTGTACGATCTATATATATATATATATATATATATATATAGTAGGTATGTATTATTATTATTATTCTTATTGTGTGTGCGTGGGTAGAAAACGCAGTTGATTGTAGAAGTGGCCACGCAAATGATGATAATAATTAGGGATGGGATTTTAATGCTATAAAAAACAGAAAAATTATATTAAAAAAAAAAAAAAAAAATAGAAAAATGACTTGAATAACATGAAAAATTCACTATAAAAATGCCTTTAAATTAATTTATGACAGCTTTTACTTCTTAAATTATATTATAGGTGTATTTATTTTGTTTTGTTTGTTTGTTTTTTTCTTTTAATTTTAATTTTATGCTATTTGGTGGGTATTAGGTTATTCTCGATTAAATACTCATTATTATACTCATTCAAAATGACTAATTAGAAAAATACATTCAAAATATTACATTTTACAAAATTACTGTTGTGCTGTATAATCATATTGTTGTTTAAAATTAAAAAAAAGAAAAGAAAATTATGTTTTAAAAGCTAAGAAAATACCGTAAAATTGTCAAAAATTTCCCTAAAAATTACTTTAAAGGTTAAACTTGAGAGTAAACGCAAAATCAAAATAATCAGTAATACCAAAAACACATTTCCTACCTACAGACATAAGAAAAGAAAAAAAATATGAGATTGCATTAAAATCCCATCCGTAATAATAACATGCGCGATATAAACGAAACGATTTTCACAGCGATTCGACGGGTGATACGACCGGTCTACAGTTGATAATATACATAATATTGTATTTTGTTAAAGTCCGTTTTAATATTATAATAACATCATACGAGCGCGTAAATTCGTTAGGAACGAATGTGGGATTGGTAGTGGTGAAGGGGACAGGAGAAGGGACTGGTATATACGTATCATTATATTATTATTATTATTTATATTATTAATAATAATTAAATGTGTATTTGATGAGACACGTCCTAATGTCCGGGCGAAAACCAATTGTTTCCCGTTCAGACGGTCGTTTCGACCCGAAGGCGGTCGTCGTCGTCGTCGTTTTGTCAACACATGCTGTCTTTGCACTCTAGGTACAGGTCGTCGGACGACGAGGGATACCGTTTGTCGAGCACGTCGCCGCCGCCGCCGCCGCAGCCATTTTGCTCCAGGAATCGCTTGTCGAAGTGTATCCGATCGGTGGCAACGGCCGAGGGGTCCATCGCCCCGGCGGTGGCGGCAGCCGACGACTTCTGCGAGCCGCGGTGCCGTGCGTCGGCCGCGTGTCGCCGCGACCGGCCGGCCTTGCAACGCAGGCACACCGCCGCGGCCACCACGGTCACGGTGAACAGCACGGCCGCGGTGCCGCTCAATACGCCCACATACACCAGGTTCACGGCGTCGTGGTCCGCGCAGTTTGTCGGGTCCTCGTCGAAGCCCATCGGACAGTGCGGCACGCCGTCGCACCAGAAGTCCGAGCTGATGCACGCGTTCAGTTCAGGGCACCTGCAAACAGACAACAAACGGGGCCCCGCGATACGGGATCAGTGACGGAGAGTGATGATGCGTGAATTCCCGAGAAATATTCCCAGGAATATTATTATAATATACAATATTCCTGTGACGGGGAATTTATTGGAAATATCATATAAAAAAATATTGTTCAAAATACATACCTATTATTATGTTTCAATGTTTAATTAAATTTACAACTTTGATTGATCCGAACGAAAAATTAATATTATTGGAGAAAAATTAGGCTTTTGGATGATTAAAAAAAAAAAAAAAATTGTCATCGATATAAATCTAATTTAAGTGTATACTAGTCGTGAGTGTAAATATTGTATGATTAATTTAAATAATAACAAAAACATTTATAATTATTATTATGTTTAACAAAGTAGAGTAGAGAACGGTTTCTCTATTACTGTCTATTACACTCATATCACTGATACAGTCATAATTATGAAATTTATTACAATTTTTGGAAGGAATATTCCCTAGAGGTTTTGGAATATTCATTGTTCCTGGAAATATTCATAGTGGCACATCACTATTCGTGCGATATATCGGTACGTGTAAACGATATTATTATCTTCTACGCGTCACAGTTTACAATTGAACGTTAGAATCAACGCTCACGGCCACGGTTTGAAACTTTCAGGAAATGTACTTATTACTGTATGCATATAGGGACATTGAGAAAGGATTTTTCAAAATTTAATCCCTAAACGGGTAAAAAGGGGGTTCAAAGTTTGATGTATTATATTGCTTATTTGGTAACTGTAGATAATGTTAGCGAAAAGTTTGATTGCAACCAATAACCTAAATTATTATGACGGTATACATGGCAACCTAATGATCTAAAAGCAAAATACATGAAAATGAATGAATGCCTGCATGTAAGTAAGTATGTATTCAGTAATTACTTAATGGGTTTTATTTTGGTTTTCGCTAATTGATATCGTGTTTTTCACGAGCAAGAAATACTCTTGAAGTCTGAAACTGGGAAGTAAGACTCATTTATGGACAAGACTACTTTTGCTCGATCTGCTAGTATTCGATAATCCGACACAATATTGGATGTTGGACCGTCGAAAAACTAAATACTTACGAGGTAGCTTCTGTTGTATCAACGTACAACATAGCAAATCTGTGTTTGGAAGACGTTAGCTGTACGTTGGGACTTTTATCATAATTTTTAAACGTGCTATGAACCCTCTTGTATGAAATTCATGTTTATATAAAAATAAATTTAAACAGTAAATTCTTAATTAAATCTTAAATACATTTTTGAAAAAATTCTTAAATAAAAATTCTTCATGTAAATGCAAATTATCTGTAATACAAATGTATTTATAAAAGGAACCAAAGATGTGAAATTTCAATTTTTAAATTTCATTTATTGACAAAAAATAGGTACATAAATTTTTTAAAAATATTTTTAGCTTCACCTTTAACCTAGTTTTAACAAATGGAAATTATTTATTATATATTCAAATTAAAGATTTATGTAAAAATTAAAACAAACATCAGTTATTCTACTTTAAACAAAAATGTGGATTAAAATATAATGAAGAAGCTCAATTTATATGGATAAAAATATGTAATAGGTATTATTAGCATAGAAAAATTTGTAATTTTAAAAGAAATTCCTACGATATTATGAGACGACTCAATTAGACACACTGAATTATTATTTAAAGGTGATATTATGTTAAGGTTACATACGAAATGAATTTACAAACGAAGACTTAACTATAAAATTATAGCTAGAAGTGACTGTTGTTGGATTATCGAGATTCTATAAAAATGTCGAATGGTAAAAGCGGTATAGTTTTATTCCGCTGCATAGCACACTTGTAGCTGTTTTGCATAACTTATGCGCCGTGTTATGCCGATCATTGGTAAAATGAATATTCTCCTATCGAAATAATGGTACTAATAAATGTTAGTTCCCAATAATTTCTGTTTTATAATTTCGAATTATACCTTTTTTTTTTTTTACGTTTTCCTCGTTAATTTTTACTGCGAATTTTTTTTTTCGATTTATACGATTTTTTTTTTGTGTCGATGTTTATTCACGATTCTTCTCCGTCACGTCGCAATTATCAAGGATAGCGATTGAAAACGTTTTCTCATGAACCCTGTAATTTGTTTGTAAACCCTTCGTCTCAATTTTGAATATTACACGGAGTTCAGTGTATTTAAAACTCGAGAGATATATTTGTATTATTTTATGAAAGCATTTTTTTATTCTTCCTACTTATACATTAATTGCATACTTAATAAAACTCTCCGGAAAAAGTATTACAATAATAATTGCAGGAAGGAAAAAATGCAAATTAATTTATTTCTGAATATATAATCGAAGTGAATATTCTTACATTCATTTTTCCGACTATTATTCTCCTTCGATTTTTTTTTCTTTTACAATCTTTTAAATAAATCATTAAGTAGATTTCGGTTAACCCGAGGTAAACTTTTTCGAGACTTTTTTTTGTACCGCCAGTTATTACTACCGGAGAAATTAAATCGTAACGGTTACCAACCAATAACGGCTATTTACATAAAGTAGAATATTTTCGTCAAACTTTCATCGCGCATTTTATCGCATATTATATATTTTATTCAGACGACAAATCGCAAATAACGCAACAGAAAAAAAAAATTCCAGTTGATTCTACATTTAATTTCAAGTTCTTCTGACTTACTTCATTAACACCGTTTATTTAAATATTTTCCGCGATATTCGGCTCGCGCTCGTCGTTCGATTTATTCGCGTATAATACAATTATTCTCTCGGTTACTGATTTTAAACAAACACGAAGTCTGCGGTAAACATTTACAAGACGTTACTCGTTTGAGACAAAATTCACTGATTACAATGTTGTCTCTTGATTATCAATAACGTTCTATACCAACGGATGAGACGACATCTTTCGAATAGAGTTTGTGACGGTATTCAATTCAAAAGTTAGAAATGAAATATATTATAATCGAATGGTTTAAAAAAGAAAATCGCGAGAACGTAATTAAACTAATTACCATTAACCCCTGGGTTAAACACAAATACAGTAGTATGTCGATCAAGTTCATTTGATTTAGGTTAGAAATGAGGGGCGGAGAAAACCACTGCTTCTTCTAACACAAAGTGATTAATATTAGAGCGTGTTGCTATGTGTACTCAGAATCGAAATTAAGCATACACGTTGTATATTGCGTACGTTGCACGGGGTCATACTCTAAATAGGCATGGCACATGTATAATGTAACCACATCCGTTTTAATTAAAGGGATTTCCATTTAAAAACTGTAAAAAACAAAAAAAACCAGGTAATTAAAAAACCTAATTAGTAAAATAATAATACAAGCAGAATATTGTGTTTAAACATTACATTTATTTTTTTATTTTTTTTTTACGTATCTAAACACAAATGCGCGTTGTTTTATTTAGTAATTGGTTTTATTAATTAATTTGCAGTTCTTTATAGAACACCGTAATCATA
>JAIPRM010010086.1:0-14092 GCA_025469315.1 Stegophylla sp. TES_Ste_2020 | reverse complement strand
TTTAAAATTGTCATGAATAAATAAAATATTAAATTATTAAATAAGTTTATTATTGTTTTCAAAAATAGAACGAGAGCCACATTCAATCACGACAAGAGCCGCATGCGGCTCTCGAGCCACAATTTGGACACCCCTGGTGTATAGTATGGATTGGTTGAGTATATTATGTCCATTATAGTTAACACGTGTGCATACGAATTGATAAACGATAATCGATTGCAATCGTTTGATCAATAATTGAATGTAAGTTATAGAATTTTTAAAGAAGAATATTATATACGGTAAAATTTGATCATACATCGCATCGTGGATTTTCTTAACTCCTCGGGTATACACTTGGTGGGTGTGTTGAATTAAAAAAAAATATATATATAATACATAATTTTTTCTTCAATACAACGATTCTAAGAGGAGATCCAGTTAATTATACAATACATTATTTTTCAGTTTTATGTTGAGTTTGTTTAATAATTTAATAACATAATTATTAAAATTTTATTGCATCATATTTATTCTTGAGAATGATCAATTTTTCCTTGTTTGGAAGTTGAAAGCTCTTACGATTAAAAATTTAAACAACTGATTTTAACAAAAATTTAAACATAAAAAAACTTGAAGGTATATTATGATTAAGCTTATATTCAATTTATCTTAAAATTGAATATGTTACAAAATAATAATGAAAATAAATCTGCAATTTTTTTTTTTTTTTTATAAGATTAATAGTTATTTGAGCCGTAATTTTCTCTTTGAGCACTTGTAAAAAATATATTTACTAAGCAAACCTTTCGACTACGGATAAAAAAACTTTCAAAATCTCGTGACATAAAAAAAAAAAAAAAAAAACAATTTTGCCGGTTTAGGATTTTACTCGAGTTTGAGGTAGTTTTTCTCGTTATTGAAAAAAAAAAAACTGCAAATAATTCCGAAAAATTTCCTCTTTAAAATACCCTAGAGCCAATTACTGCGAATTAATGAATGAAAGTTTTGCATAAGCTAAACGAAAAAGTGTTTACAGCAAAAAAAAAATATATATACATATATTGTTGTAAAACTATTAGCTTATTTGCTCCACTCAGAAACTAAAAGAAAAAAAAAAATTGAAGGACATTGTAAACCACTGTCTAAAATCAATTTGATCTAATGCTGGTGTCTTTTGTATTTCCAGCACGCTTATAGATATAGTATCCATCATTAACCGCGGTTGATAACATTACAAACTGATTACTGATTTCGTTAGTCGTCTTTTTCTAACTGTATGCAATTGTATGGAAGTAAGAGGGAAATTACCCCACATCCCGGTATTAATTATAATTTTAATGCTCAAAAAAATTTAAATGCAAATTTCTGTAAAGAAATTTCAAAATCAAAATCAAATATGGACTGATTATTTCTCAAATACACAATATACGTACAGATACATTTTAGCCACGTGTTTTTTACGAGTATCGACATGGCAGTTTGATATACGAATATCTCTGGTAGTAGACAATAACTGAGCTGAGCTTATGCTAATACTCACCTCCAATAATAATATACGTGAATTTTGGTATTTCTATTTCCTTGATTTTTATTAGAATTGATTATGGCCGTAATTTTCCAAAGCCAAAATAATGATTTATACTAAATGCAATTTTTTTTTAAGTTCAATATAAAAATAACGTGATGTATCCTAGTCACACTTAAACTTTATTTTAATTAATATTTTCGTAAATAGAACAATAATAAAAAAAAACAATTTTCTTTTTTTTTTAGAATATTTAGAAGTTCAGCTACAGCAGCTGTGCTCGTTACTTTTTATTTATTTATTTTTCAAAATATTCAAGTCGTGTATATAACGAACATTTAAATTTTTTCTAATCTAAGTTCTTGCAAGAAAAAAAAAAAAAGAAAAAGAAAAAATTCAACAATAACACTGTGATGCAAATCCTTTTTTAATATATTAGTTTTTTCTTACATTTTTACCAAGACCGAAATGTGCTATATTGTGTGCGGTAACGTTACGTAAACTTTGGTAAACTGACGTTCATTAATGGATACACTTGTGTGTTTACTTCATTTTCATCATTATCCATTATAATATTTCATGATTTTTTTTACATTTAACCGTAACCGGCGTCATTCTGTCTCCACGCAATATTAGAATATTATTATGAAGGGTACCTATGACCTGAAAATTTAGATTTAACTTAAACTCTACGAACACAGTATTATTTCAAGTCGATAATTTTAATTCTATTTAAGTACGTACACGATATGAATAATGCAAATACTACTATATTTAATGCAGACTTTTTCAGGAGACGGGAAAAAAAGTTTACATTCAATTTCGTCTACTGTCTGTAACAGGTACGAGGCCAGAACTAGAGTCCAGACTTTTTTTAAAATCGTTCTACGACACTGTTGCTTTTTATCGCCACCTCGTCCTTAACAACCTTAATTTTTTCCTCATAGAGGATTAATATTTACTTAATAATAATAAAAAAATAATAAAAGATCTTTTCAAAAACATATTTTGGCTGTTAATTAAAATGGATCCTATCCCCGTATTTACGTTCAACGGTGGCGTATCCTAAGTATTAAGAGGTCGCAGATTTTCTGGAACCTTTTAAAACGCCGGGAATCCCAAGTATTTTTTAAATTTTTTATAAACTTATTTTTTTGATTGTAAAACAATTTCAATCATAAAAATAACAGACTATACTTCCGAGGGCGCTTGGGATGCAATGAACTCTCTACATCCCTAATAAATACAACCCTTAGGTTTATATTGTAATTTCCAAACGTTAGGTTAGGTTAGATGTCAGCCTTTAAAAGTAGGCACGTAATTGTGAAATATTATTTATTACGTTGATATTTCTTAAAAATTAGCTATGATAATATTATTATAACGTTTACGGTAGTTCTTTAGTTCCCAGCAAATTAATGGAGAATTCATAACGAACGTTTCGAATAGGTATTGAAGTTTTCCATTCATCACAATTGCAGTGTTTGTACAAAACATTAGACGTTTGTGTATATAATAATAATAATGCGGTTAATATTAATAGTCGTGTGGGGAGGGGGGATGATTGTAGATTTGTGCAGTGTGAATCCTAATGGATTAGTTTTGACGTAAAGACCACCGTGAGGATATAGTAGTACACGCGGAAACTTATTTTCTTACTTTCAAAATATATAAGTACAGATATTTGTATCAGACTTCTCGATCTACCAATCGTAAAATAAATAACGGTCATCTGGTAGTTACGTTAAATTATTTAGGACCCGTACACGGTATAATATATACATCGGTGATGTACATGTATACGTGACCGAAGAAACGCGCACGATAAATCGACCACCTATATATACATTGATATGAGCAAACCGTTTGTCACGGTTTCGGGGGGTAAATTAATAGCGAGGGTGAAGAAAAATAAAACGGAACAAAAAACGTTTTTATGGTACTTTATCTAAAGTTTTTAATTAGATATTATTTTTAACATTGAATTAAAACTAAAAATTATATACACGTCGAAATTAAAGACGAGACAAAAACCTTTGTATTCCCTCCCTCCCCCCCCCCAAAAAAAAATCGTGTTTTAATCGTAGCGTGAAAAAGTTTCCCGTGACAGTCGAATTACCACAAAGAGAACGAACAAACAATACGATCAACGATCACCGCCGATGTCTCGTGACGGACACTTCTGAAATTCGGATAAACACATTACGCTAGGGTGACCACACGTCCTGTTTTGTGCAGCATTGTCCAACTTCTCTCAGGACGCTTTTTGTCTCGTAATTTCAAGTCTGTCCCATATTAATCTCGTTTTTCGACTTAGTGTTGATTTAAATAAAAATTATTGAATAAATTAATGTAAGAATCTAGAAATGTTTTGGATACAATTAGATCAATAATTACAATCGTAAAATGAATTAACAAGTTTTCTTTAGAAAGTAAAGTGTATACAATACGCATGAATAAAGGATTTGAAGAAATTTTAAAAAGTATCAATTTAGTTTCATTATGTTATTTTATGTTTTTTAAAATAGTGTTTTTATGTGTTTAAATTTAATCTATAATAGGTAGTTTGAAAATTATACTTTTGTCACGATTCAAAAACATATATAAATGTAATAAATAATTATTTATTTAAAAATATTATGAAAAATATTTTTGTCCTGTATTTTATTTTCTTAAATATGGTCAACCCTATAATATACGAGTATCACGAATTGTGCGGTGTGTGTGTGTGTGTCAAAAATCCCGTGTTACCGACACGACGCGCGACGTATCCATATGCACATATGCCTATCTAAATGCGAGATTTTTTTTTTTTTTTTGGGGTTGTGCTGAAGAGGGGGAACTCATCTCAGCCTGCCTTCCCCTTGAAATCCCGAAATTATAATATTTATAAATACGTTTTATTCAATGTCGTGATAGTTTATACGTAAATAATACCATTTAAGTGTAAAGTAGGTAATTGGTAATTTAAACTTTTTGTCGAATTTCGAGTTCTGGCGGAGCGAATAGTTTAGTGGTTTTATACAATGGTGTTTATTTTCATTTTGTGTTTTCTGTAAACACTTTTTTTAGATTCTGAGTGTAACGAAGAAGCTTATGTATTAACAATGACGTTTATTTATTTATTTAAATTTTTTTTTTTTGCTTTGTTTACCTTTAGAATAGTGCAAAGTACGTCCAGTTTTTTTTTAATCAGAATTGTGTGCTAGGATCAGTACATATAGATTGTGATTTCGGCAAAAAAATTTATTGACATTGTATATTTTATAGATGTCGTTTTTTCCGTTCTCGTCAGTTTTTTAGGTACCTATCTAAAAAGGTTCAATACACAAATAAATAGAATAAAATGTGTGTTCTTCGCACGACGGGTGGGATTCTTTTGACGGGTGTATTGAATTTTAAAGAAACGATAAATCATTTCTTCAATAAAACGATTCTGAACAAGGGAAGTTAATAATATAAAAAATAAATGATAAAAAAAAAAAATGTTAGAAAAATGTCCAAAATTTTTTTTTCAAATTTTCAAAATTTTCTCGCGCCAAAATCTTTCTTATATGATTTTTTATCTATTTTGAAATTTTCTAATAGGTCGGATCAAAAAATGATGGTTTCCGAGTCGTTTTTGTCAAATATTGGGTAGTTTTTTCCAAAAGAAATATTGAAGAATTGAGAAATTTAAAAAATGACCTCTTTAAAGTACCATCTAGAGGCGAATCCGGTTTCAAAAAGTTGCTGATCGATATTTTTGGACAAGTATTTCCATACGAAAAGTTGTACACAGAAAAAAATAAAATAAAAACAAAGCCGGATATATTTCGCACGACGGGTGGGATTCTCTTGACGGGTGTATTTAATTTTAAAGAAACGATAAATCATTTCTTCAATGAAACGATTCTAAACGAAGTAAGTTAATAATATAAAAAATAAATGAGAAAAAAAATTTTCATGTAGTTCGGATCAAAAAAATGATTGTTTCCGAGTCGTTTTTGTCAAATTTCGGGTAATTTTTTCAAAAAAAAAAAAAAAAAATTGAAGAATTGAGAAATTCAAAAAATAACCTCTTTAATGTACCATCTAGAGGCGAATCCGGTTTCAAAAAGTTGCTGATCGAAACTTTTGGACAAGTATTTCCATACGAAGAGTTGAACATAGAAAAAAAAAAACAAATTAACATCATTGTAAAAACACTAGCTTCTTCACTTTGTTCAGAATCTAAAAAAAAAAATCTATTTCTTGAAATGAATGTCATTAAATCAGATTTTTTATGTTTTGAAAATCGGTATTTAAATATCATATTGATTTGTCACGGTTGTACCGAAGGGTGGTGGAGACTATTGGAACATACTCAATATTAATATAAATATATTATATAATATGCATACCGAGTCGACAGCATCATTTTGTACATACATGGGTAGCGGTCAAAAAAACGTCACGGACAAATTATGTTAACTCAGCGAATGGATTCCGAAAACGGATCTTTTCTCGGGGGCGAACGCTTATATATATATATATATATATACGTTCGTTCGTCGACACCGTGGCCGTCGTCAATTCGTCGGTCGTCGGTAGTAAATAATTTGCTTGTTTGTTGAGAAAATAAAATATAAAAAAAGACTACGCAGCAATTACGAAGGATGAATTAAACGTATTTATATTAACGACGAGAGATTATTTAAACGGGGATTTCAGAGTGAAAATTACACGAACGCCAAACTGACTGTTTCAAAGGTGTACTTAGTTAGATTTACATGTACATTTCCAAGGAGATTGATTATTACAAAGGGTCGTGGCTAGAGTGGCGGGTGAGAGGGGCGCATGAACCGGGCAACGGGACCACACGAGGGGGACAAAAGTCGTTCTATAGTCCGTGTTATATAATATCACCTACTTAAAATAATTAACCGTACACGTTTGTGAATTAATAATATTTTAAAATCCGAGTAGAGTGAAAAATTACTTAAATCAATACGGCGTGGAATGTGTTTCCAGTACGGAATTTTGTTCACATTACACTTCAGACTGTTTGTGGTAATAATCGTTAATCATAATAACATTGCATTTCAAAACGCGACAAAATTTATCATTATTTTATAAAACAATTACACATTATATGTGTTATTAAATTTTTCAACATACTCATTACAAAATTGATAATAATAATTTTTTATTAGATGGTGCATTCCATATAAAATCGGCCACTTTTTTCGTCGGCTTTTAGAACTTCGTTTTCAATTTTCCATAATCCAAAAACTACCTAGTTTTTTTCATTATTAGGTTAAGTTTAAAAAACGTAAAAGAACCTCGAGACAAGAGTAAATACCCTGTCGGATATTTTTAAAATCATTGAGATTTTTCTGGACAAAAACAAATTATGTTTTTATAGTTTTGGAGTAGATCTCAACCAGCTTATATTTTTTAAAATTATTTTTGTAAGGATGATTTTTTTTTTTTTTTTTACAGGAGAATGTAAATCAATACAGTTAATCTATTTGTTAGAATACGTCGAGTAGAGAAAAAGTCCTTTATGAAAAAATCAATATCTCGAATGATTTCCGAGATATCACTTACCTAATAAAAATCCCATACTAACAAATACAAATCGCTTATTAACACAAGTACCTTGAAACATTCACGCGTTCTTAACAATTATAGTGTAGTATAGAATAAATAAAATTTTCAAAGAAATTTGCCCACTTAGGAATAAAATAAAAAAAGTCTATCGATTATTTCATAAAATGAAAGTTTTAAGTTAGAATTTTTACGAAAAAATTTTTTTTCATGTAAAATACCGATTTTCTTGTGTCAAGCTTTTTATTGTTTTTAAAGCATATCATTTTATATAAACTTACTCATATATAGGTCTATTTATATCTTTGGTAAAACCAGTAGTGTTAATTTCTAATTAAAAAAGCTTAAATTGTCGAAAAATGGAAGAATTTAATTTAATTGACATGAATTCTATTCTTATACTACTAAACGTATTTCAAATAATGTTACTGAAAATAATTTTCCTATATATTAAACTGAAACGCAGCTCAGAAACGTTTAATGATAGAGTTAGTTCATAATTTCTTTAAAATTCAATACATACATCACAATGAGCGAAGCATATGAACCCATGATGTGAAGTATGTTAGGATTTTTAATATAAAAATTCCTCAACTCAACAAAATGACGTGTATGATTTTTGATTATACCTCAACGAGTAAATTTATATTCATTTCGATTAGTATTATTGTTTTAATCATCTTTGTTTTTTCAACATTAATAACAAAAAAAAAAGGAATAGTTAAAATTCAGAGTGCAGCATGCATACAAAACAGTAGTTTATTAACACTTATGAAATAAGTAATTTGTATGCGATCGCCATTTTTGAAAGGAATTTTTAACTTTGTGTATGTGTGGAAATGAATTCAGAAAAGCGTTAAAGACATTTTTTGGGAAAATTTTAAATTAATTAAAAAAAAGTGCATTTTTCGTTAAAATACATAAATATCCTAAACATATTTAGTCGAACGACGAAGAATGACTAATGATAGACACTTTTTCATCAACATATTATTATTATGCACGCTCGTGTCGTTTATTATGGTGGCGTAATCTAATTAAAATTAAACAAATAATTATACTTATTAATATTTAAGAAAATCAATCATTAGGTATATGAAATAGGTCACTTTGAATAGATACGTATTCCTTTCAATTAAACCGTCGCCTACTTCATTAATTTCTCTACTTTTTAACCGTCGCTGTCAGTTCAATATTAATAATAGATTTTTGATTGAACATTTTCATTCGGGTAAGGAGTCATTGAGTTGTCACTTTTTTCGCTGCTCTCAGCTGCTAGAAAAATACAAGTTATTAATTTTTTTTTGGATTTGGAATACAGGCGCTCACGATAACTGTTGCGTGGTATTAAGTAGTTAAGCATTACACAGGGTGTCCAAGTACGATTTGACAAATGTAATAACTTCTGTTCTAATTAAAATTTTTCATTTTTCTTTTGAAAATCGACACTAAATAATTATTGCGCTATAGAAATAACGTAGTATTATTATTATTTTTCAGGCTCAAATTTTTAAATTTGAAATTTTATACTAAAGTCTTACGAAAAAAAAAAAAAAAAAATTAAAATAGCCATTTTGTAAATCTGATTTTTAGAAATATATTGGTGCTTGAATTTCTAATAAAGGTTATTTCTACGATTTAATAATATTGTTAAGTGAGTCATAATATTACCAATTGACGTCATCATATTATGACGTATTTCATATTGGACAATTTTTATTAAATTATTCGTAAACTTAAAAAAGTCATAGATAATGAACGGATTAACCTTTAAAAGAGATTTAAGTGCCATTATTTTTTTTTTAAATCAAATTTTCAAAAAGTTTATTTAAAAAAAATAAATATATATATATATATACGTTGTTGCTGTAGTAATAATTTTCAAAAAAAAAAAAAAGTTATTAATACAACAAAAGTCATTACATTTGTCAAATCGTTCTGGGACACCCTGTATAATATTATACAATAAATGCTACCTATTACATTGCGATCACAGTATAACATTAATAGCAACCTTTTCGTTTAAGTCACGAAATGTGTACAAAATACCGACTTTTACCCAAGCACGAATGCTAATCGTATTAATTTTATTTTTATGTGACTTTTTATGGTGTTTTTATGCGTGAATAAAAGCTCGTGAATTAAAAACTCGGAAACCCGAAACCATTTTTGCTGGCTTTTTAGTTATTACTTATCACGGTATACGCGTTACTGTGGAAAAACGATTTATGTCAAGTGATGTAATTACGATTTCTTGTCGATTTAAAAAAAAAAACCGTGTATAGTAATGAATAATAAATTATTACGGGGTAATTATATATCAATTTCTCGCATAAATTGACTATAAATTATCAAAAAAAAAAAAAAAAAAAAAAAAACGTGTTTGTCGCATATATTTTTAAACACTCGAGTTTGATGTGTTCTATAAGAAAAAAAAACAAAAATTCTCGTAAAAAAAAAAAAAGAAAAGAAAAGAAACAATAACAGTAAACAAATTACAATAAACACCTCACTGTTTCCCCGGAGACCGGGGAGAAAAATATCCGCCAAAAACGTCGGAATACTAATTTATAAATATTATCTTTTGAATTATTCAAAGAGCATTTTTTACTTTCGGAAAAACGCGTACCTAATGTTATTGTTTGTTTCCCACGTTAAAAAAACCGTTGCGCGATTCGATCGTGTAAATCGAATTAAATTTTCCATAACGAGTTTACCACTTTAACGCAGTCAGATGTATTTCGACTCGTTTGAAAATTATTTCTCGATAAACGTTGTTTCTGCGTAGGACAATAATTGATTTCGATTCAACACTTATTCTATTTTACCGAAAAGAACGTGTTTTGGAACCAGAACGCTGATAAAATTAAGGATACTTAACTATTAAAGAACCTTTAATTAAAATTTTTAAGGAAAAATCAAAACAGGAATCTCGTTTGAAAAAAAGTATTTTTTCGTCTCTTAAAGTTTATTTTTGGTTCTTGTGACATCATAATGTAACGCACAGTCAAAAAAATAAAAATAAATGTTGATTAAATTTCGTGCGCTATTTGTATTTTTCCTACAAATCTCTTTTATTTTGGTTCGTTCAAATAAAGCATACACGTATAATAATCATAAAGATTAGAAATTAAAATAATTATAGCCAATTGTAGTGAATGATAGCAACACGATAACCTAAAATAATTATTTAAAATTTAAAATTTTAAATGTAATTTTTAGATGTACAAATTCATTTTAATAATGTGCGAGTTGGCAGATCTATATAATCGAGTTTTCATGATTTTTATGTTGCATATTATAATAGCTGTATATCTGCGATATTTTGTGATTTTCAGATATCATCAGGATATCTTTGTTTCGGGAATGTTTAGAATTTAGAATATTATCTAATTTGTTAATATTGCTCAGCTGAAACAAGTCATTAAGAGGCAACATTATTAAAAAAATGTCAGATTCCATGCGACAGGTGGCCAAGTTTGAACCGAATAAGGGAACTTTTTATACCATTATTGAAATAATTTAGTACTAATCTTATTAAATTAAATTTTTTTCACAACAAACGCTTATAATATACTATTTTCAAGTTCAAAAGAATAAGTTGGAACCGGTTAAAACCGTTATTAACCAAAACCGAAATCGAAACCTTACTTATGAATTTTTAAGAACCAAAACCGAAATTTTATACTTTTTAAAAACTTGAACCAGGACCGAAACCGTTAAAACCATAAAGATCCCTGGCGTTAAGTTCATCTTTAGACCCCGTAAAGACGAGAGATTTCGGTCCTATCGTTTCAAACTATATTAGACGCATAAATAATGGACAGGGTTACTTTCAAATTTTCAAGTTATCTGGCGCTCCTCCCCGCAATTTAACATTTGCATGGACATTATGGACCGAAGGGTATAGCCGCCGTTGGTTGTGAGAGCGTTTTGCTGTCGGATTCTGGCGGGCTTTTACTTGTTAAGTGGGTGGAATGAGAACTTGAGTTTTCAGAGACGTCCACTTTCCTTGGTTAATCACTCGTTCGTCTCTCGGAATGGGCGTATTCAGGCGGTAGTTTGTGCGGTGGCCCTTTTCAGGTCCATTTATTGTCACATTCACATCGACTTATAGGCTCCTTATTTAGTTCAAGACACTGTAGTTAAACGGTTGTTTAAAACTTAAAAGCAACAATAAATCATTGTATTGGAAAAACGATTCTGAGTGAAGGTCGGTTATAATTGTATTTCTAGTATTTTTAGAAAGCAAGAAATGCTAAGATAAATGTGGGGATAAATGATTGATGAAATTGTCAAGCTATAAACAATATTAGTTATGACTTTTCGGCACAATGTCGATTTAATTATTCATGATATTGATAAATTTCGCCTCACTATGGCATTTGTAGTTCATATAAATTGAAATTGACACACCTGATTTTATAATAATGTACGATAATAATGAATTGAGTGTAGACAGATCTTTTTAAATTAAAAAACACTGCTATTTATAAAATATATATTCAGTAAGTATGCATACTATTTATTTTCAAATCTTATTACAAATGTTATAAATTAACGGAAAAATAAATATTTTCATAATAACGGAGAAATCTTGTTTAAGGTACCATACCTATTTCACACCATGGGTATTATTCGTTTTTTTAAAAATATACCGGTAAGAAGGCGTTTGTAATCATTATCAGTAAACCGTTTTTATGATTAGCTCCCTGAAAAAAATTAACTGACTTATATTTACTCAGGGAAATCGTTTCCAAAACTAAAAATAAATAATTCCACATAATTCATCGTAAAGTTCTACCCTAAAATTATGTGTCGTATCATTAAATCATTTTTTAGGCAGAATTTTAGTTTTAGTTTTGAAAATTATTCATTGAGCAAAAAGGCAGAGTCCAAAATTTTAATGACATAAAACAAATAAAAATGGTTGTCATTGTTTTTGGTGTTTTTAATTTACTGGGTCGGCCCGATTGATTACTTATAGTTGCTAGAAACACACCCTGTACAGCTAAATGTAATATTTTAATACAATAACGATTCTTCATTTGGCGCTTCTACATCCAAGGTCACTGTCATTACTTTAAACTGTACTGCTCATGCCTTGATCCATATATATATATATAATATACATACATATATTATGTATTCGAATAATTTTACATTATTGTGAAAATATGTCTCATTAAAGGGGCGCATTTGTTACTTTTTTGGATACGAAGGTAAAAATTAAAAATAAAATATAGAGTTGATCTGGGGATGTCCGATAGACAATAATGATATGAAGTGTTATTGTTTCGAAAACCACTATAGTACTCAAAAAGAACTATGGAAAGAGAACGGTTTACTTTACAACGGGTAGTACAGCGGCATCGAAAATCAAACAACAAGAAATTTTCCACCCGAAGACTCTTAATCACGTTGTGGCATTAATAATTTTACTCAGAATCAATATTGATATCGTTTAAAATTAACCGATGATTCAATAATATTGCACTGTTCAAACATCCGAAGGAGTTCACAACACAATATTCATTAGAGACCAATATAATATTATAATTCATTCAAATCGCAGCGTAATTATTATTATAAATCTATATGATTTGAATTCGTACAATATTGATCATTCAGGTCCGGATGTTGTTGCCTTATAAATCTTTAAAAATTATTTTATCATCTATTATCATTGTTTTCAGCATCAATATAATACGATAGTACTAACTTGAAAATATTTTCAAAATAAATTTGACCACTTTACACTAAATAAAAAACTTTTAAAATATCAGATCAATTTCATGAGTTGTAGATTGTATTAACAAGATTATAGCCAATAGGTATTGTTTAAGACTTGACAATTTCATAAATCCAGTGACGTGCAAAAGTTATATTTTTGTACACGTTTTATCACATCTCAATCATTAATAGCGATTTAAGTGAATAGTATTTTATACTGATTAGGTTAGCTGTAGGTGAGGTTGTTGAGAAATAAAAAAAGATTTTAGTCTATAAGAATTTCGATCCTATCCATGTTCATTCCGGGTGGCTTAAACAAGATTTGCCCTTCTAACAGAGAAAAATGTTTACATTACATGAAATTACACTTCACGATAAATAATCCAAATAAAGTCAAAAGCGAAAGACTTCACTCCAAAATATATCATACTAAAATGTCCGATTCCAATTAATAAGCAATGATGGAATAAAAAATATAGCGTTTTTTCGTAAAAATAATTTCAAAATAAATTTACTATTTATTATCTGGTATACCATCAAGTGGTCCGGGGGCATTAGTTCCACTGACTCTTGTTAACTACCATAATATGTGCCTGCCTCGATCATTTTAAGGGATATAACACTCGAAAATATTGTTGACGTACTTATAGATTCATACTTAAAAGAAACTATATCCACGTGAAAGTCGATACGTGACAGCAATAATTATTTTATTAGAATAAAGTTAACACATTGTTGTTTGTAGGAAAGATCCAATCGATCACATTATTGTGTTCATTCCGGTCTTCGCATAAAACACAATAAGATGAAACTATTGACCGAGCATAGGTGCTCTCAGTGGAAGGGGATGGTGCACTCACAACCCCTGGGTTTTTATCAACATCACAATGGCCTAGGCATAGGCGTGCGCACGGATGCAGCAGAAGGTTCACATGCTGCATCTGCAACATTTTTTGGGCCGATTGGCCACGGTGGTACAAGTTACTACCGCTTAATATAATATAATATATTTAAATTTATATAAATATATTTTATAGTCTCTCGAACAAAGCTCGATGTTCAATCTTAAGTACAAATACAAATTTTACAGTAAAAAAAAAAAAAAAAAGCGGACATACTTCGCACGATGGGTGTACTTCGCACGACGGATGGTATTCTCTTGACGGGCGTATTATATTTTAAAGAAACGTTAAATCATTTCTTCAGTAAAACGATTCTGAACGAAGGGAGTTAATAATATAAGAAAAAAAGTATTGTTCGAATACTGATTACGAGATAAAA
>JAIPRM010010085.1:0-14092 GCA_025469315.1 Stegophylla sp. TES_Ste_2020 | reverse complement strand
AAATCCGGTTTCAAAAAGTTATTGATCGAAACTTTTGGACAAGTATTTCTATACGAAAAGTTGTACACAGAAAAAAAAAAATAAAAAAAAAAAAAATAAACATCATTGTAAAAAACACTAGCTTCTTCACTTCATTCTGAATCTAAAATATCATATTATTATGTATGTATTTAATTCTTTGAATTGTACAAAATAATATCGACCAAAATGTTATTATTAATTGTAAAATAAAAAAACGTAACTTTTAAAACTTGCATCATAATATAAAATAATATTAATAACAAAAATACAAAAAAGTAAATTAAGGTTCAGTAAAGTAGAGTAAAATGTATAGTAAAGTAAAGAAAAGTATAGACAAGAAAGTCGAACATACTTCGCATTATGGTTTCACTCCTCGGGTCAGATATTCTTGGTGGGTGAATATAATTTTAAAAAAACAATAAATTATTTCTTCAATAATAAGACGATTTTGAACGAAGGAAGCTAATAATATAAATAACAATTATATTCGTCATTTTCAACACATCCACCAAGAGTATCTGACCCGAAGAACGAAGAATCTCCGTGGTGCGAAGTATATCCGGCTTTCTTGTCTATAATTTACTTTACATAAACAAATTCTCTGTCATGTCCTTCTATAGTACTTTTCATATTTGTTTTTCCATTCACCATCTTCAACATATTATTAAATCGTGCTGGGGATTCTATACATGATTTAGGGTTTTTTTCTTCTTTTAATATCTTTTTTGTATAGAAATACTTGTCCAAAAGTTCAGCAATTTTTTAAATCAGAATTTGCTTCTAGATGGTACTTTGAAGAGGTCATTTTTCGAAATTCTCAATAGCTTTTTTTTGGAAAAACTATTCAAAAGTTGACAAACGAAAACTATCTTTTTTTTAACACAGATTTCATAGATATTTAAATACAGATAGACAATAATATGAGAATTTTTTTTTAATGCAAGAAATATTTAATATGCGAATTTTTTTCTTAATAATTATTTTTTCATCCATTTTTTTTTGGTTTTCTCAGTTACGAATGAAATATAAAACTGGCTGTATATAAGATATTTTTTTTTGTAATAATAAAAAAATTATAATTTTTTATTTATATTGTCTTGAATAAAATGAAGCTTTGCACCGAATCGTTTTATTGAATAAAAAAGTTAGTTAATAAAGTTTTCTTGAATAAATGATTTATCGTTTCTTAAAAAATTTAACACACCCACCAAGAGTATCTCACCAGAGAAATGAATGATACCCATAGTGAAAAGTATATTCTGTTTTTTTAATGTGAGATAGAAATTGAATTCAAACACGTTTTGTTATACTATTGAAGGGATAATTTTAATTGTAATATTGTGAAGAAAAATATAAAAATTTTTATTTAACTATAGGAGGTCTTTTTTAATAGAGTTCAGGCAAATATCCCACTTAAATTCATATATATATATATAAATGTATACAGCAGTATAATATTTACATTTTATTATGTATAATATATATTCACAGAAACGAGACGACCACCAAAGCGAAACTATCTAATACCATAATTTACGATCAGTAAAAATGCGTTTATTCCGAATTTTTCTAACCGTTTAGACGAACATATTACGTCTTCATGATAATATCATTATAATATGTTTTTATAAACGAGTGTAAATGTGTAATATAATTGTCAAATATTTATATTCGTATACATCTTATTATTATAGTAATATTATTGTGCGTATTATTATTATGATTCGGTGGGAAAAAAAAAATAAAAATAATTCACGCATATTAATACCGCGGATTAAATACCGCTTATATAAACGTAACGTTTACTCTTATACTTAAGTTACACGGAATACTTAAGTTATTCATTGATTTATACATCTGCAGTCACATTACATATTATCAATACCGTAAAAAGGGGGAAAACGCAGGTATAGTGACTGTGTCAAGCCCGGTTTTTTGTTAAGTCCACTGCGGGATCTGTCCCGGTACGATGAATCTAGTTTATTATATACAGTCTGATTATGTTTGAAACATTAATCCGATAATGTTAATTACATGGATTTTTCTGAAAATACTTGATGTTTAAATCATTGGAATAAAGTCTATTAATTACACATCAATGAATGCGTGTCGGGTACTAAATACCGAACAGGTTTTCGAACACGGCGAGTCTCATTTACCGAGTTTATACCTAGTTGAAATATAACACATTTCGTGTTAGAAAATGATTGAATTTTCACTTAAACGACGGATTATTATTTTTAATCTGCTTTTTTCATCTGTAATAATTACACCGCGTATAATGGAATGACATAATACTTTTTTCCCGTATAGGTAGTTTATTACTCACACTGACGATGGTTTTTTTTTTTTTTGCCATTACGGAGTTATTTTAACTATTCGAGCGTCGTGTGCCCTATGAATATACACGTTTAAGTCATGACGTTTGGCTAATGCGCAACGGAAGCGTAACGACTCATAGACACAATATTAAACGTAATATTAAATAACGAAAATACGATTTTGTCGAATTTGTTGCACATGTGTGTCTACTATTAAATATTATATAATAATATGAACATATAGTCTGATAAGCAGAAAGTGTATTCATAAATAACAATAAAACACACACACACACACACACACACACACAACAGCTTCGTAAAGCCAATACATTATTCCCTTCTCTCAGAATCTGAAATGTAAGGTATCGTTAAAAATCCACAGAATTTCTATTTGATTTCACGGCGAAGATAAATATTTCGAAGAAAACTGTATTTTATAAATCGACATTAAATATATATTTTTTTATTTTATGTGTTGAATTTTTTTTTACAAAAATTTTTATTGATCGCCATCGCATATTGTAACATACACGAGTACGTGTTCGGGATATTTTATCGCATACAAATCGATGGCCTACATTTTAGACATACCGGATTCTTGCGATTATCACAATAATTCGAAAAAGAACGTTAAATTATTCAAGAGAGTGGAATACTCCTTTGTGTGAGCGGGTTATATACTAAAATATGATAAAAGCAGCGCTTTATTATATTATATTGGGTTTGGAGCTGCTGAGGACATAATAACATACATGATGTATTTATGTTGAATGTCTACAAAGCGATTATGATCTTTAAAGGACACACGTTATAAGTGATAAAGAAATCGTCCAGTAAAGCTAATGAAGCATAATATTCAGGGTCAAGTATGTGTGTACACACTAAGAGCCACGTATTTTATACCTACATAGGTACGTGTATTAATGTAGACGTTTCGGTGTTTTCGCATTGATGTCACTCTGGATTTTATAGAACAGCTACTGCGGTGGGCATCGTGAACGCATTTCGTCCATCAGTCATCGTCGAGGACATTGCCGATATTATATATTATTATACGAGTTCTGCGTATAATAATTGTATGAAAATCGCTGCTTGTGAGATTATTACCCGTCCACAAAGTTTGGTGATGCGGAGACAACACTATAATAGTTATTGTGTGCGGTCGAAATACCGCTGAAGACATAGGTCGGGGAATGCACGTTACATACGACACTTCTCATATTCTGCAGAACACCGAATAAACGCGCAAAATAGGTACACGACGTGTGATGGCCTGAAGAACTGACAGATTTTGCTTCCAATTTTTTTCAGCAGGTCTCATGACAGGTGATGATTTAAAATGATTTTGGTTTTGGGTTTTAAGAATGTAATTTGAAAAATATCCGGTATTCATCATCGGTTAATTAAAACCTAAACACAGTTCTACAGTTAACGATACTAATTGCTAAACCTTTTTTTAAGCAATTGGTTTTTAATGTTAAACGTTTTAACAGTTTTTGAAAATATTGATCTGACTCGACTGTAAAAACGTACTCCTCAACGTTAAATTGAAAATATGAATATTATTTAAATTCGGAAAAATACTTTCCCAATTATATGTGCTAACTGTTTTTCTTTATATCCGTTTTTAGAACAATAACTAAAGCTGAAATATTTGGATTTGGGCTTTCAAAACAAGTTTTAAAAGCTTAATTTTGACGTTCAGGTCATATTTTCGTTTATAATTAATAAAAGATCTAGTTTTAATCAGTTTTTCGGATTTATAAAAGTTTTATAATAAAATTTAACCGATTTATAAAATCTTGAATATGAACGAATTTTTTGCGTGGAAAACGTACTCGTAGAGGAATATATGAAACGATATCGCGATATAAATGTTATTGTACATAAATATTATTTTGGAAGAAACCATTATAATTATTTTATGTAACAATAAATTACATTTTTCTAATAAAGATTAATTTTAGGTTTTGCATTTGCATGAAAATAAATACTTCGGCTACAGGCACATATATAGAGTGAGCTATTATGAGGAATGTCCAATTAGTACAGGGTTATATCCGCGTATACTTTTGTAAATTTGCACTAGTACTTATATTTTGTATTACTATATATATATATTTTTATTCTACAACCATTTCCTGATCAAACGTTGAATAAAACATTGTAAAACATTAAAGTAATCAAAACGTGATCGGCTGCCTTCGATAAGATAAATGTTTTTCCGCATCATCATATTATATCATCAGGTGTTTTACATAAAAAAAAAAAAAAAGTCGTCACTTCATTAACAAATATTCGCATGCATTGATATGATAAAATCTAGATTGTTTCTGCAGAAAAAAATGCATCCAACACGTTATTTTTTACACGTCTGAGTACCTCGTTGATAACATTATTCTGAAAACGCTTCACGGTACAAATAACTTCGTCATATATGTATATATAGTTATATCTGTATAACTTATGATTCATTTATTAATATATGAATCATAAGTTATACAGACGTGTATCATTTGTGCGACCCACCTAACTGCTTCTACGTATATCCCCATAAACGACGAACAAAGAAATAAACGACATAATTTTGAAATATAACGAACAAATAATTGTGACAAAACGGATACGTATGCGTTATCGTGTCGCAAGGAATGATTGCAGGAGGTGGTCGTGGTATGCGATCGTAGTCGGAGGCAAAATGTCGCAGACATCTGAAGGAATTTACTTTATCAATTAAATTTTTCATAACGTGGTTTTTTTTTACTATACAGGGTGACTGAAGAAATACGTCAGAAACTTCGGGATGTAATCCATCACTTCAAACGTAATAAAAACGTATAGTATGGACTTCAGATTCATGCGATTCTAAACTGTAAAAAAAAAAAAATATTAGATTCAAATTATAAATCCAACCCTAAATAGTTTTAGATACTCAAAACAATTTAAAATTAAACTTTAATGGGCCTTCCAACAGTATTAATTTGACAAATAATTTTTCCTATGATAGCTTTTTTTTTTTTTTTCAATGAAGAAAAACTGGTCATTATGAAATAACCCCAAAAACGAATAATATACAAAGTGAATTTAAGTTTTTAATGTTTTTTGGCACCGTACAGTCGAACGTGGATTATTCTAGTGGTTTTTAAAATGGGAGTTGCCAAAAATAACGAACAAAATTGTATTTTATATAATATAAGTACATTACAAAAAAAAAAAAATTTAATTATTTGTTCGGTACGATCATATGTCGAGCATATAACGTAGTTTTATTTGACTACGGATTGTCTATTGGCTGCAGGAGCGGATCCAGACAACGGAGTGCGCACTTTGTGGGGATATAAATACTAAATGTTATCCTGTCTATACATTATTTGTCAAATATCGCATTATTATTATTCTTTATCTATACTTAAAGTTTTTAGTTTTCAGTAATTATTTATTTTATGGGTTTTTAATCAAAGTTTGGGGTATTTTTTTTTCAAAATTTTAGAAAATTATGGAGAAATTTGAAAAATAGACTATTTAAAATAATATCTCGTCGTGATTTCTGATTTTTTAAAAACGGGTTGAAACTTTTGGATAAGTATTTCTATCCGAAAAAGTGTTTTGAGAAAAATAAAAATAATAAAATAAACATGAGCTTCTTCATGACACTCATAATCAATAATGATATTAAATTAAATTGATATTAAATATTTTTCAAAATATAAGTAATAATAGATTTGATATTAAAATATAGAAATGCAATAAAATAAAGTAGGTACCTAAACACAAGAAAAATAAATTAAATCATATAATAATTATAGAGTACCTAATCTGTGGATTAATATATTTTATTGTTCTATGGTCAATGGTGTAAGACAAATTATAATAAAATATGAACAATAATAATCTTTAGACATCGATCCAAATCAAGATTCTTATTTTGTATAGACAAATATTGTGAATAACAATTAATAGTACAGAATAGTGACTTCAATCATTAATGCATCAATAAATCGATAAAACTATGCCTACACTTTGAATGTAATATTTATTTTTGGATTTTGTAAAAACAATAAATAAAATAACGTGCAATCACAATGAATACAATTATTTTAATACAGTCTCGTCAATTTTAAGTACCTATGTGTTAAGTTCAAGATAAAGGTATTTTAATTTTAACAGTGAATTTGTCACTGAGGTGGGGTCACACGCACTAAACGCGCTCCTTTGGATCCGCCACTGTCAATAGGTCACGTTTTCTGTTAATATGCGAATTATTATTATATGTATATTATTTTATATTTCTTTAATTTTGTTTTGTTTTTAAAATTATAGTTACCTACCAATCATAAATATTTAAATTAAAAAAACAGATTAACATATTTGAACATTTAGCTTAAAAGCACGAGAATCAACTATCAAGTATGCTCTTTAAATTGTGAGCTTTAGTTTAATTCGAAGAAACAAATAAGAAAAAAAAGGTTATCAAGAATAGAAGGTGTCACATTACTAAAAAAATTAAAAAATGTGGGTTGCGAATCAAAAAAGGTTGAGAACAACTGTCCTAGACTACGGTTTTGTGGATTATGACTATAGGTGAGTAGACCTACTGGACGTATTATTGTCACTATTATTTTGTAATTGGATTTTGCTGTCATTTGTTTTCCTTTAGAACCACGGACCTTGACCTATAAATCGAAAACAGGAAATTCTGGTGCCTCCGTTAATTTCCACAAAACACTAACACGACAAGGTACACGCGTATCGTCTGTGTATAATATATGATTTTAAAATGTCGTGTAAAATATTATTTACACATTCAATGTGAACGTATTATTTACACATCAGCAACTTATGTAGAGGATCCAACATAATAATAATAATATGATTTGAGTGTTATAAACTCATAACCACCATACACGTTGTAATGACGTCCAAAGTCGATCGATATAACATAATGTAGAGGTACACACCGTATTATATCATTATACCTAACCTACTGCCATTGTGAGTTTTATTTCGAAAATAATGTACAACTAGGTACCCAACACGACGACGTGTATATTACACTCACATATTTTATCGTTTGAATATCACTTTAGGTTTTATGGCGCATTCTCGGAACTCTGAGATAGATTTATTACGTATAGGTTCGGACACCGTATAATACCTACGCGAGCGCCGCGTTCGTGAATGAAGAAAGAGAGAGAGAGGCTATATTATACTAGATCACTGCAGCAGCATCCGCAGCATCAGCATCGGCCAGCAGCTCTTGTGTCGGAGCGAAATGGTTCATTTTTCTAATAACAATAATATGTTCTACGCCGCCGCTATACCGCACGGTATATAGTGCGTAGTAGTAGGTATATATCATTATATTATATAGTAGGTATACGGAGAAATGCATTATTATCATAATGGTGTGAAATGTTTTCGTCCACGCTTTCCTGCGTCGTCCGTGTACCCGAGCACTACGTACCTGCAACACTTGTATTATGTAGGTACGCTTTTATCCGACTGTTTAATCCCGTCGTAAAATGTAGATCATCTCACGTGGTTAAGAAAAAAGGGAAAAAGTCGATAATCTCTCACGGTGACACGTATTCTGTATTATATTATATTTTATGATATACGAGTATTTTTCATTTTTCGGCCGAGTGCGACACACGTGGAACCCAGATATAATATAATATAAGTGCAATAACATTATATTTTCGTATTATATTATATTGGCCGTCTACGCCATTGTGTCCCCTGCCCGTACGAATCATATTGTTTTCTTCAAAAAACCGTTATGTGGGTGGTTGTCCCGTAAGCACATGTACGCGCGTTTAGGTACCACTATATTATAATACACTCGTAAAGGTATGTATATAAATCATCGATTGAGAACACGATGACGAGGGAGGAGGGTGAACGGTGTCTAACAGTGATCATATTCTGGCACGTACGTATAGACAAATAAAAAAATAAAAAAATATTAATAATAATATAATATATATATACATATGTACAAATATATTATATATAATATGTGTACAGTATACACATACCTACGTATACGTATACATATAATTGACCGCGGTGGCTGTCTGTTCGGCATCATAATGCGTTTACATCATTTAAGCGGGTAATCATAATCTAATTGCTGGGTTGTCACTACATTAAAGCGGGTCAGTTTGAAAGACCGTATCATAATTGCATTAAACCCATAGAACAGGTTAACTTTGGAACGCCATTAGTTTCGCTTCTTTGTGACCGTGTCGTATTATACGTATGCGTATTATGCGTATACATATTATATTATGTATATATTTATCTGTATTATTATTATTAAACGCAAACGGCGTAATTTTCAAGTATATGCGACTGCATCACGAATTCAAACAAGTAGGAAGATACCTAATTCAGTGTGAATATCAGCTATCGTCGACAAGAAGTCAACCGACTATAATATGTTACCGCGTGTTTATTATAATACGTGTGCGACAACGCACAAACATCATTACAGCGAATTTCACATATATTTATTTATTATTTTGTATTTTAATGAGTAGACACTTAATGTACGTAACTATATTAATATACGGGGAAACTTAATAATATTCTATATACTCGTTACGAAACAAATGATTATTTTTTCTTTTCATCAGAATTCGCGACTAAGTGAATTATCTATGTATGTGTATATATATATATATATTATTATTATTATTATTATATATACTTAATTAAAACGCGCACGACAAAATTATTATATATTTTTATGTGACAACATTTGTAATCGTGATGTGACCCAAAATATTCACTCACAACACAATGCTATCGAAATCGCACCTCATAGTCCTCTGCGCGGGGTGTGCATGTACATCAGTAGTTGACATAAACTATTTCCGCCCGAGACGTGTCCAATGTTATAGCGCAGTTATATTTTATAATAGTTTTTACTCACAATTGTTAAAGCTTTGCCACGGGAGAGGGAGAAAAGGAGAAGAGGTCAGAATACTATATTTCGAGATTACAAAAAAGTCAAACTAAATTACTTATACATGACTCAACATTAAAAAAACAGAATAATGTATGAAAGTAAATGCATCTTTATAATGAAATATATTTTTGGCTATGGACAGTGGTGGGTATAACGGTCGTTTAGTCGTTTAGTTTTAAATTCCGACGAGCCCCCCTACACAAAATGTTCCTGGATCCCCAAAATCACTTAATAACAAAAAAAAAAAAAAAAAATCGATTGAAAAAATAAATAATAATATATTGTGTGCAAGGGCGGGAAGTGGGTAATTTCAGTCACTGACGACGTGTGCGGTACGAGCCACAGGTGAGTGCTGCATTTCGCCCAAGACTGAAATTTGCCTTCCCGTACGAACCACACATACTATTTTTTGTCACACTTCATATATTTATAATACTCCTTAGAAAACTTTCTAAAGTAAATTTCGGTCCTTGGGCAGGAAAGTACTTTTCCGTCCACTGGACGGATAATAGTCACTTTCGACTACATCTACCCGTATCAATAATTAAACTTTCAATACAGGTGTGACAAAAAATAAGTATTATGTGACAATATCATTGGTTTGAAATTTTAGTAACACATATTACTTAACCTTGCCAAGATGTGTTTAATGCAGTTATTTTAAGGAGTTTTCAGAACAATAATACAATCAATATTATTGGATTTTCAATGTGATAAATTTTGAGTCCTATTTAAATTAACTACTCATTTTTTTTTTTTGTGAAAGACAATTAATTCTGTTACCTATATATGCATGAAACCCCTCCGGTGTGTTTGCTGACTACTATTTAACTCTTAAATCCACCAATGATTATGGACATATTTCACACCATGGGTATTCTTGCCTTCTTGGGTGGAACTTGGTGAGCGTGCTAAATTTCAAAGAAACGATAAATCATTTCTTCAACAAAATGATTTTGAGCAGAGCTTCAGTTTATATAGAACAATTTTACTTAACAATTATAATGTTTATCATTATTACAAAACAATTTATTATTTACTCAGCCAGTTTTATATCTTATTATAAACTGAGAACAGGAAAACAAAATTTTATGAGGAAAAAAATACAAATTAATTTTTCTACATTTTTAAAATTTTTCTTTATCAAAATATTTGTAATAGGTATATTTCATTAAGTTTAGATTAAAAATTAAGTCTTAAAGCCATTTTTGTCAAATTTTTGGTAGTTCTCCTTAAAATTTCTAAAAACTAATGAAAATTTCAGAAAATGACCTCCTAAAAGTACCTTTTCAAGCTGAATTTTAAATCAAAATGTTGTTGATCAAAACTTTTGGGATAAACATTTTTATAAGTAAAAGTATAAATAAATAAATATTATTTTAAAATCGCTAGCCTCTTCGCTCTTCTTAGATTTTAAAACTACCTAATATATACAATGCTTCAGATACTTATTTCCGATTTTGAATGCCATGAATGATACTCAACATACATTATACTATGTTTATGTACAATACATTTTCAAAATAATAAAATAGTCCAGATATTTTTTATCGTTGAACCAGAAAAAAAAGACATTCACTAAAAAAGCTATACTTCTATACAATGGATTTATCTGTTTGTTGCACTAACCTGTACCTAGGCAAATGTTTTTTTCTAATTTTATTACATAATAATAATTGTACCAACGAAAATAATTAACGGGCCGAGTTGAGTAATGCGCGTGTTATGTTTATGCTCACCATCATGACACGCATTGATACGTGTGTGTGTGGTTTTTATTTTTATTTTCTCCTCCTCCCCTCCATTTCGTATAAACTATATATGCGTTACGGTATACCTACATATATTATAATATCGTATATTATAAAATATGTAAAACCATTACGGGCTACGTATAATATATACGATATAATATTTATAATACATTTTGTTGGCCGAGGATAAATCCTCTCGACAATTAAGAGGCATAACTCGCCGTGAGATCACAATCTCTCTGGGTGGTTAGTACCTGTATATAAATATATATAAGGTACACGGCGAGGAGACGGGAAAAAAATAAATAATAATAATAAAACCGTAATATTATAATAATGTGAAACGCGATTGAATAACGCGCGCGAGTGTTGAATAATAATGATAAAAATAATAATAATCGTTTTTAACCCAGAAACGCGTGAACGACGAGGATAGCGAATGGCCGAACGCTCCGAGCGGCGGCTGTGGTGCGGGAGGCGGCCGCGGCGACGATGATCACCGGACCATATTATTACCCGTGTGCGGGCGCTTTTTATTATTATTTTGCCACGGACGATGATTTAGTGATTATCGTCCTTGAGAGGCCCCGACGACGACAAGTGTATCGCGTCGGGTGCGCAGCAATAATAATAATAATTTTTACATCGCGTTAAAAAATTTATCGCCTATAACGATATTGTGTAGAATAATAATAATAATAATAATTGCATTGTAGTTCGGGTTTATCCGCGCTTGTTCCGTGTCGTCGCGCGTCGAAATCAAACGACAACGAAGAGGCGACGAGAAAAACCGAGTGAAAAATCCGAAATAAAAAAAAAAAAACATTGTTCACCCGGCACTTGACATCAGACGCTGCGCACGAACGTCTGCGGATTTATGATGGCCACCGACGCGATTTCCGCTCCGTAGCTTCCCCGACGTTTGTCCGATTCACCGCGAATCCAATTTTATTATAATAATATCATCAACGAAATCACCCCGTGTAACACCTAGGTAAAAAAAAAAGCTTAAAAAGTTAGGATATAAATAGTAAACAGGGTCTATTAGTAATGTTCTAGAAAAGTATTTATTGTTATTTGTGTTTAACCCTTTAACGCGCAGACTTAATTTTAAATTCAACGGTTGAGACAAACTGTGGCATTCATAGAAGCCACTTTAATTCTACTTACAAATAGAATTAACTTCCTTACAAGGAAGTTAATTATATAAGAAAAAAAAAATGCGGAGAGCTGGGCTGGAATTGAACATGGTACTGTCGGCGTGCTATGCCGGGTTCTTTACCATTAGGCCGCAGCACATAACTTTGTAGCGGTACGTATTATGAAAACGGTCCTTGTTATCGTAAGATAACAAAGAAAACCACGATAACAAAGAAGCGACACAATTGGCCGAGCAAAACAACGAATTGCCAAGATAAAAACTCATTTGTATAATAGAAACTTGCATAGACAAAATGCGATTTTATAAGGAAAGAACAAAACACCCACGGCGAATGAGAAGGCACCTGTGGGGTATAAATACAGGTGCACTTCTCATTCAAAATCAACAATCAATCCCAATCCAGTCCAGTCGCAGTCGCAGCAGCAAGCCCAGTCGCAGTCGCAGAAGCAGTAGCAGCCGCAACCGCAGTGCAGTATCAGCCGTAGCAGTCGCTACGGTCCGACACCAACTGTACACTTCGTTGGCCACAGCGAGACCCGACCAGCTCTTTTCAGAGCTATTGGCACAACCTCTTGCCGGAACCGGTCTTCCTAGGGCCAACAGGAAGTGGCAGAACTGTAACGGGTTGCGACGCTCAGCCCCCGCCCAAAAATGAGGGGCAAAACAAAACGCCCAGCCTCCCCCCCTAAACTTGAAACCAATAAACAACTGAAAATAACCCGTAGGAGCAGTTCCTCAATTAAAAAAACTCGTTCCCCCCCACCAAACTCAAACCTTTTAAATGAAGACGCCCAAGACTCCTGGCCTGAAAACAACTCTGACATCGAAAATACTATGCTTACATCTGACGACGACATACCAACAATAGACACCAATTCTGACTCAAGCAACGATTCTGACAAATCCGATAATGTCAATGAAATCGAAAAAATTCCGACAGTGCGCATACCACCTATCTTTTTGAAAAACTCCGGCGATTGGCGTAAAGTTGCGCCAATTTTATTTAAAAATCCAAACCTTTCACCAAACTCCGTCACGGCAAAAGCTACATCAAATGGCTCAATAATTTTAAAAACCTTCACTTCACAAAACTTCCGATTAATTCAAAAAACTTTGTCTGATTTAAAATTCCCGTTTGTTACATCGCTTCTACCAGAACAAAGAAAACTTAAAGTAGTACTTAGGGGCATTCCAACCGACATCTCTGAACAGGATCTCAAATCCGAACTTGAGATCCTAAATTTCAATGTGGAAACGGTAAAACGATTTGGAACTCCCGACAAACCTATGCCACTCTGCTTAGTTGTACTAAGCAACGAACCAAACTCTAAGACAATATTTTACCTAGACGAACTATTTTACTTAAAAATTACTGTTGAAACATACAAAAACTCCGGCCCATCACAATGCTTCGCCTGTCAGCGAATTGGACACGGCTCTTCCAACTGCCCAAATACCCCCCGATGCGTAAAGTGCTCGGGTGAGCACAATGTGAAAGACTGCCCCAAAACCATAGACACGGACCCCACCTGCTGTAATTGCGGAGGCAAGCATACAGCAAACTTTAGACGCTGCCCCTACCTTGCGCAAGCTCAAATACCAAAACCGCCTCCCCGACCTACCAAACCGGACACCCGTCCCCCACCAGCTCCAACCAACTGAAATTCAAACACAAAAAATGAGCTACGCCACGGCCACAAAAAGTTTTGTCTCGCCCCCTGAACCTCAACCCCAGTCAACGGTAACTAACGAACAAATATTGACTTTACTAACTGGACTGTTGACCACCCTCACAACAACTGATAACCCTAAAGACGCAATGATAACAGTAATCAAATCATTCTTGACTCTTTTTAAT
>JAIPRM010010084.1:0-14093 GCA_025469315.1 Stegophylla sp. TES_Ste_2020 | reverse complement strand
AAAACGATTCTCAACGAGTGAAGTTAATACAAAAAGAGAGCGTCGAAAAATACATGAGATGCAATGAAACATCATCCTATCAACCTTTCAATCTTTCGTCGTGTGTTTGAAAATATGCAATAAAATAGGTAATTTATCCGTACTTTCTCCGATTTTTTTTTCAATCAAATCCTTGTTAAATATTTAATTATTCGTCCGTGAGAAATTTTATTGCACCAAAATATTCGCAATAAAATTTTCAATCTAAGCACCAAATTTAAAAACAATCGGTTTGGCCGATTTTCTTAGACGTACGTTATAGTGCGTCATTTTAGGTAAAACTAACGAATTTCGTCGAAATTCTAACTTCAAACGGGTATATAAAAAAAAAAAGTCGACCAACGATTTTTTTAGATTTTTCCAGGTCAATTAGACATATATATATCAGTGAGATCAAATTAAATTTTCAAGTCTTAATATCAAAAATCAAAAAAATTTTATTACATAAAAACTAACAAAAAATGAGAAATTTCCGAAATTTTCAAAATGCCGTACTTAACTCAAAATTGATCAAATCTTTTTGAAATTTTCATGAAATGTTCTCGTAACTATTCTAAGTGGTTGGTGAAAATTTCAAATCCTTAGCTGCTAAAATTTATGTCAAAAAGTAATTTTCAGCTTTACGGCAATTGCGTATTTTGCCGTTTTTTGTCAATTTTTCGACAGTTTTTCCCCGTTTTTGGAAAAAGTATTGATAAATCGGAAAAATGACCTCTTTAAAGTACCATTTGAGTATGATTTCGGTTCTACAGAGATACTGATTGAAACTTTTGGACAAGTATTTCCATACGAAAAGTTGCACACAGAAAGAGAAAAAAAGAAATAAACATCATTATAAAAACACTAGCTTCTTCACTTCGTGTTCAGAATCTAAAAAAACAAGTGAGTTTTTGGGTAAAATACTCAAAATAGCTTTGATTAATATTCAACTCGAAAAGGATTATAAATAGTACTACATAAGTCGTTGTTTAGGTCACTCCTCGCTACGCACTGCACATTGTTATGTAAATGATCAGAGGATATTATGACCGCAACGAAATGATGAGTTTTTTTAAGAAAAAAAAAAAATATATATATGAATGTATAGCTGTATTTACTTATCCGACTTATAAATGTTTGTACACAAAGTTTTTTTTCTCTTTAAACCGTTATTAAATTAAGCCAAAGAATTGATAAACCACATTTTCATAAAGTTTCGCTGTAGCCACGAATTAAAAATATCGTCGTTTGGTGATCGTTTATTTTGAAGAAAAATACTACGACATCCATAAATAATAACAGTTTTTTTTTTTTTTTAAATACATTTTCGCATTATAAAAATTAGTTGTTTTGAAGTCACGCGTTTTTTTTTTTAATAAAATATAAACTCATTGCGGATCAATATTATTGTGCTTCTGGTTAGTTTCAATTCGTTGCTCTACTTTCACTCGCTTTAAATTAAATTAAAAATGTTAACATCCAAGACTCAATTACTATGACATCCTTGTATTGTTTTGCGTTCAACTTGCCCACTTTCCAATTATTGGCATTAGCATTATATACATATAGACTTTTATTGGTTACCAATTAAATCCAATGAAACGCATTAAAAAAAGAGACGTTTTCAAGTAATAATTTCTAATAATAGCTTCCATTCCATTTATTATTTTCATTTTATTGAACAAACTTCAATCGTTTTTAAACCTTTTTTTTAAGCAATCAGTGTTTATATAAATGCTATAATATTATTATTAATAAATATATATATATATTATGTTTCTTTCTTTGAATAATTTCAAAATTCATTTCTACAGTAAATTTTTTAGGGTTTTCATTAAACATAAGCATACAAATCAAAAAAATTGTTTAAAAAAAAAAGACTCAACTTACCTGAATGTAAGATGAAAATGGTGAAGCACAGGACGACAACAATGCGACAGTTATTATTATTGTCGTTGTTGGTGATAAAATATCGTTTTATCGCCGTCTGGACTGCCATTGCAGTTCCGTCGTCTTCGACAATGAAAACGTAATTGTTGCAGCACACGCATGTAGGGAGAACTAACCGGCTCTGGAATCACGCTGAAAGTAAACCAAAAAAACACCGGTGTAATACTTTATCATCTACTCGGTATCTGCGTGTTGACCGGATATCCGGATATTATTTTTGGCACACGACAGAGATGACATGAATTTGAAAATCACGTTCTCTCAAGAGATAAAATATATTTCCGCGAACTTCCCGCAACTCGTCTTGTTGGTCTCTGAACGAAGTGAAGAAGCTAGTGTTTTTACAATGATGTTTATTTATTTATATTTTTTTTTTCTGCGTACAACTTTTCGTATGGAAATACTTGTCCAAAAGTTTCGATCAATAACTCTTTTTGAAACCGGATTCGCCTCTAGAATGTACTTTAAAGAGGTCATTTTTTGAATTTCTTATTTCTTCAATTTTTTTTTTTTTTTTTTGAATAAACTACCCAAAATTTGACAAAAACGACTCGGAAACCATCATCTTTTGATCCAAATTTTATGAAAATTTAAAAATAGATAGAAAATCATATAAGAAAGATTTTGGACATTTTTCTAACATTTTTTTTCTCATTTATTTTTTTTTATATTATTAACTTCCTTCGTTCAGAATCGTTTTATTCAAGAAATAATTTATCGTTTCTTTAAAATTCAATACACCCGCCAAGAGAATCCCGCCCATCGTGCGAAGTATGTCCGGCTTGTTTTAGTCACTAGCCTTATTATTCCTAAAATATTTTACGTATTAATAAGCTTTGGTAATTTATGTATAATTTCCATTTAAATTTAATACGAGAATTTCACAATTTAAATGTTATTTAAATACCTAGTCATAAAATATAATTATTTATTATTTACTCGAATACATTGCGATTATCTCTTAAAAACAGATCAGGTAAATTTATAATCCATTTGGAATCCATAGCCATTCAATTTAGTTCTGATTGTATTGCAAAACTTTTGTCCCTAAACTTTACAAAACTTTTTCGGTAAGCTTTTAGTTATTTAAAGTTTTTTTTTTTTTTTTTAAATTAACAATCCAACTCTTATATATCCTGTATCTCTTGTATCTCCAAAATAATATTTCTGGTCAAAATATCTCCAGAAAATAATATATCTCTGGGAAAAAAATATCTCTCATCACAAAATATCTCCAGAAAATATATCTCTGTTCGATATTTATTTTGAAAAAATATTTCTACAATTTCATTCATTAAAAAGTATATAGACAAGAAAGCCCCGAACATACTTTGCACCACGGATATTCTTCGCTCCTCGGGTCAGATACTCTTGGTAAGTGTATAGAATTTTAAAGAAACGATAAATCATTTCTTCAATCACAGGTATCAAATTAGGTTTACATTTGAATATTTCAAAAACTACTCGTTCAAATTTTGATTTCAATACATTAAAATTCACAATAACTTGGATAAAACTCCGCAGTTAAAATAAGGGGTTTGCAATTTGAAAATCAAAAGTTTGTATCTCTACAACATTATTTTTGAAGTTATGTTAAAAAAAAAAAAAAACAATTTTAAATTTTATGAAAATTCCGACAACAGAATATTGTACGGGTTTTGGTCAATTTTTCGACAGATTTTTTTCGTTTTTGGAAAAAGTATTGAGAAATTTGAAAAATGACCTGTTCGAGAACCATTTGGGTTTGATTTCAGATCTGTAGCGATATATTGATCGAGTCTTTTGGAAAGTCGTTTTTATCCAAAAAAAATTGTTTCTAGAATGAAAAAAAAAAAAAATCATTGTAAATCCGTAAATTTCTTCGTTCAGATCAGAATCTAAAATATGCTAGATAACATGTATTATAATATATATACGAAGTGCCGCCTCAAAGTGTGCATCCCGATCAGTGATTTTTTTCACAGTACATTTTGTTCAAAACTTTTCTCATGAATAAATAAATACAAATAATATTTAACGAAATTTTTGTAAAATATCAAAAATTATTACATAATATTTATTAATTGGTTTGCCCGTTTTGTTTTTTAATAAATATTATAATTTTTGTGTTGTTTTAAGTGTGTGTGGTAATAAATAATATACTTATAGCATAAACACATATTTTGTAACTAATCTCGAGAAATCGTAGAAATCGCGCGAAGTTTAAGAGGAGTGTGGTAAGGCGATAACATCCCTCTATCTCGTTGTTCATTTCCACGCCGCTACCCTTTCGTACAATCTTTAAACAACTTTGACTCGCGCGAAATGTAGAATCGTATTTTACCAAACGACTTAAAAAAATCATGACATCGTATAACAAATAATTATGGTATATTTAATTAATAAATTTTAACCTCAATAGTACCATAGAATATTATATTCAATGGAAAACTAATTTGAAAAAATAATAACGATCATAAAAAAGCCGGACACACTTCGCACGACGGGTGGGATTCTCTTGACGGCGGGTGTGTTGAATTTTAAAGAAACGATAAATCATTTCTCCAATAAAACGATTCTGAACGAGGGAAGTTAATAATATAAAAAATAAATGTTAGAAAAATGTCCAAAATTTTTTTTTCACATTTTCAACATTTTCTTGCGCCAAAATTTTTCTTAATATATGATTTTCTATCTATGTTTAAATTTTCACATATAATCTTCCGAAAACCTTTTTTTGTTTTACACAGGTTGTATATATGTCAAATTTAAAAATTTTTTAAATATTTCAGGTGAATAGCATTATACAAAATTCAAATTCAACCAACAATTTTGTTTATTTATTTATTTATTTTTTTTTATTAAATAAACATATTTTTAAGCATGTAAAATTTAATCTACTAATGTAGCAATGTATATTATATCCTATAATATCAATATAAATGTAAAAGTTAAATTAAAACTATTTTAAATGCATTTTATACTATAATTTTTGGCATTTTATATTGCATTTATTGCATTTTAAGTGCATATTTCATTGCATTTTTTTTTTTGAAATTTTTAATGCATTTTTTAAGGGTTTTTAGCGCATTAAATTCACAGCCCTAGATATCACTATAGTTTCTTCACTACATAGAATCTAAAACGCACTTTATGAAGTCCTCTTAAGCCTAAAGTATATCGAATAAAAAAAAAGTTAGCATGTTTCAGACTATATAATTACGTTTATTCGATTGGATTTTTTTTTTTTCATTTCACTATAATCGATATAATTTGTAATTAACCTTAATTGTTTTTTACCGAATGATTGATAAAAAGTTGTGAAGCAAATGGCGTGTCGTTGTTCGTCGCCACTGACTTTTGTGAGTGAGGTCGAGATACGGGAGGTTGGTGGGAGGGGGGGGATGCGAGGAAGTTTTGTTCGTCTTTTTACTTTATCATCTCATCGACACGTCTTTTGTAAAATCAAAGTGACACGCCGCCGCGCGAAAGGAGGTAAGAAGAAAAATCCCCCCCCCATCCGTGTCGTCGCGCACGACGTCTATATATTTTTATGCAGAGGGATGGGGATGCGCGTAGGCGGCCGAAGGGGAAAAAAAGAAACTTTCCAGAGACGCGGATATAGTATAATATTCTAACGCCTCGAATCAATCTGCTAATGGGGCAAATATTCTCAAAAAAAAAAAAAAAAAAAAAAAGGGGATAGGCGTGTTGTCGCGCAGCAACAGTAGTATTAGTTATATTCGGAATTTTACTACTACTACTACAACAACAGTAGTAGTAGTAGTGAAATGAAGACAACTGATATAAATAAATTTATATTTATATATATATTATATATTTGCAACACGGTTTCGTCTTCATTATTCAGTGGCGCAAATCTCCCTGACGACGAATTCCGACAGAGCCCCGTCCCTAAAAACTCTTTCAGCAGTACCTCTACAACACTACTACTGCGTTTATTCCTCGCTCCTCTCCCCCCCCTCTGTATACTCACAAACGGTATTCTACTCGCTGCCGTATCTACCACCACCACCGTTCCTTTCGGCGACCCATATTATTACTATCATTCCGGGATATTTCATCGGCGGCGGCGTCGGCGGCGGTGATGAAAGAGGTGAAACAGGAGGAGGAGGAGCAGCAGCAGCCGGGGGGGGGGGGAAAAACGTATTTTGCCAAATCGATTTTTACGCCCCACCGACCGATTTCGACAGTGCAATTCGACAATGCTCTCCCCCACCCCTCTTCTACGCATACTCACTCGCGGCGTACACTCAAACATACACACAACCAAGGCCAAGTCGCGAAAGATTTATACTCTTTATGTGGGGACGATTCTTCGACGACGACGACGACGAGGAAGCAGGGGACTGGTTAGTAGCAAGACATGTTGTGCAGGGATCCGATGATCAAGCCAAAAATCAGATGGACGAAAAAATATTATCTCAAAGACTCTAGGGCTCGAGACATCTAGCGCGTTTTGCATATTTGTTTATAATTGCACAACTTTTCGTATGGAAATACTTGTCCAAAAGTTTCGATCAGTGACTTTTTGAAACCGGATTTGCCTCTAGATTGTATTGTAAAGAGGTCATTTTTTGAATTTCTCAATTCTTCAATTTTCGGAAACCATCATTTTTTGATCCGAACTATATGAAAATTTAAACATAGGTAAATAGAAAATCATATAAGAAAGATTTTGGCGGGCAAGAAAATTTTGAAAATGTGAAAAAAAAATTTTGGACATTTTTCTAACATTTTTTTTTTCTCATTTATATTTTACGTATATTTACAACTTCCCTCGTTCAGAATCGTTTTATCGAAGAAATGATTTATCGTTTCTTTAAAATTCAATACACCCGTCAAGAGAAGAATCCCACCCGTCGCGCGAAAAACACACATCGTGCGAAGTACCAACTTGTATTGTAATAAAACGTGTGAAAAAGTGTGTATAGTTGGTGATTATTACACATTCGTTATTAACTATGTATGTATGTTAGGCTAAAACAATTAATCTACATCCCTTGGACAGATTTCGAAAAAGAATAACTCGAGTGTAATATTCGTACTTTGTACGGTTTTTTTTTCTATGTGAACGCTATTAATAATAATTTATTTTTTGTTTTTGTTCCGCTAAAAGTTGAGAGATATAGTTTTCGGGGGCGGAATTGATCGTGTGAACAACGCGTAAATAATAAACCGGGACCGACACACACACACACACACACACATCTAAGGATTGGGGCGTCAAACCGTCTACCCTTGTGCGAACGTGATCCGCAACAAACGGTTAGGGTCGGTGTGGCTCGTGCCCAGAATCAAAATACACACTTTGGCGCACCCTTACAATACATATAATAATAATCATCGTCGTAACAATTGGTTAGATAGAATATTGTATTGAGTTTGCAAGGTCATAATAAAAAAAAAAAAAAAAAAAAGAAAGATAAAATAGTTATAATACAACTCGAAAGGTTTAAAAAAAGCATCCTTCCTCTTATGTATATTTTTCCAGCACTGATACTTGAAAAAGGATTACCCTATTGTTTACTGGATTACTGGTAGTAAATACTCATCATATTATTATTTTCCATCATCATTAAATATTTCTCACACAACGTCATCATCGGTTTTAAAATATTTGCACGTGAAATCTTTTAACGAGTTAAATACGAGTTAAAATACTTTATCATTATATTATTATGATCATTGACTGTTTTTCAACGTACAAATATCAAATGTAAATAATTATAAGCAGTTTATTAAGCATCTATTTATAAAGTACACTCGTGTCTTATAATATTATTTTTATACTCCTTTCAAACACATTTTCCATATCATTGCGAGTTTGCTAATATTTATAGCTGTGTTAATTTAGTTAATTCAGTAATTAATAAATCTAATAATTATTATTCTCATAATAGTTACAAAAGTATCTTCGTAAAAGTGTATTTATTAATATAATTACGTTTTTTTTTTTTTTTCTAAAATAACAACTAAACCAATTGAAATGCGTGTAAAAAAAAAAACCGGACATACTTCGCACGACGGGTGAGATTCTCTTGACGGGTGTATTGAATATTAAAGAAACGATAAATCATTTCTTCGACAAAACGATTCTGAAAGAGGGAAGTTAGAAAATATAAAAAATAAATGAGAAAAAAAAATGTTAGAAAAATGTCCAACAATTTTTTTTTTCGCATTTTCAAAATTTTCTTGCGCCAAAATCTTTTTTATATGATTAAAATTGAGAAATTCAAAAAATGACCTCTCTAAAGTACAATCTAGAGGCAAATCCGGTTTCAAAAAGTTACGGATCGAAACTTTTGGACAAATATTTCCATACGAAAAGTTGTACACAGAAAAAAAAATAAACATCATTGTAAAAACACTAGATTCTTCACTTCGTTCAGAATCTAAAATATCTTCAACATTTTGGATAACCACATTTAACCACATTTTGGATAATAATAAAATTTTAAAACATCTCATTTAAAACGATTGTTTTCAAAACGAGTTAAACATACTTTAACTCAAATTAGTCAAATTTTGATTTGTGATTTAAAATCTAGTAAAAATATTAATTCAATAACGATTGGGTCAAATTAATAAAATTATCTTATAATCACTTTAATCATGTAAATGCGTAAAAATAAATAATTTTCAATAATAATTAAATTGGTTTTAATAATTTTAATGATATTTTAAAAATAATTTTGCATTACATTTGAAATTTTTAACAGTCATTAGAAAACCAAGCTCTTTAAAAAACCGAAATTATGAAAGTTTTCTCTGAGCTCTGATCAAAATCATTTCCCAAATGCATCTATTTATCATAATTAATTATGTCTACATTTAATTATTACGTTACTTAGTAATGTTTTATCCAAATCAATTCTCCAAACAGCATCAAGATATAAAAACTAATGTGTTAAGTTAGTTAACTAATGTGTTCCAATTGAGTCAACCGTAGAAATAGTATACTTAAATACACCCCCGTCGACCAACACCATTCAATTTTATCTTGTCCGAGACGATAAGTTTGTAGAATAAAATAACTTAAATAAAAATTAATTAATTTAACAAAGGTAGTCGATTTTTATTTAAAACTTAAATGTAAAGGTACCTAATGTACAATTATTTAATCCATTATTCAAAATTATGTTTAAATACGAGCATAAGAAATATAATCAATATTAATTAAGTAATTGATTTAATTGTCATTTTGTCATTGAACATTAAACAAGAGGATTTCCATTAAGATGAAAAGATGAAAATGTGTAAGTTTTGCAATTTATCTAATTCGTTTCATAAATCATTATAGTTTTAAATTTACCATTTTAATAATAAATATAGACACATAGTGTTAATTCAAGATATTCAGTATACTGAATAAATAATAAACAAAATTTAATTCATTCATAAAAAATATTTGAGAAAAATTAAATATCTACCCGAAAAGTATGTAGATATATCTCATCTTAATTACAGACCTATTATAAATATTTAGTGAAAGGATTAAAAATTAGTCACTTGTTATAATAAACGGATTTATTTATTTTTTTTAATAAAAAGATTAGTGATTCAGTACACAAATTTACAATGGATTTTTGAATTATTGTTTAAAAATTTAGTAAATGACAATATTATAATATGAATAAACTTGGTATGTACTTGGTATGTATGAAAATTTCTTTCGAAACTTTTCGTTTGAAAAATATAATCTAATAGAAATAGAAATTAAATATTTAATTTTACATTATAAAAATAACAATTTGAAACACATTTTATAGTAAACTATTAAGAGGTTCTATTAATAAATAAATTTAGAAAAATGCCGAACAATTACAGGGTTTTTCTGAGTGTGATGAGTAGGGCTTGGATTTCGTAGTAAATACTACTAATGAGAGGAGTGTGATAGAAAGATAATTCTTTATATACAAATAGGTTTCAAATCGTTTTGATTATGTGAATTTGTCTTTATTTTGCTTTTTCCGCAATTGATCATTTTTTCTTAATTTTTTTTTTTTTTTATAATTTTCATGAAAACTTCACACGTTTCTGTACCTATATTAATACTATAACACTCTATATTTCTACCACTTTATTAAAGCCAAAAATAGTTGACAAATTTTTTATCTTATGATTTACCTATATTATATAAATTTTTTATTTGCCAAATTATTTATAATATGCCAAAAAATTTAAAATAACTCGACCAAATGTCGTGAATTTGTTTTTAAATATATAATTTAATGTAGAAATTTATTTTTTACAGTTGAATTTAACAAAATTTTTGGTTTTTACTTGTTTCGTTTACTTAAAATGCTAATTTAAGGATTTTTTTTTTTTTTTTTTTCTACAAAATCCGAGCAAATGTATTTAATCCATAAGTTGTGTACAAGAACGGTAATAGAAATAGTTGGTTAAAAACAAATATGTGATTAGCTTAAAAATTTGTGGTCAGTGATAACAAGAATCTATGAACAATTATTTATCTCTTGCAATCAAAGTTATTAATAAAAAAAAAATAAATAATAAATCAATAAAATTTAATGTTTGCAAAATTTGATTAGCAAAATGGTCAGAATTTATGTTTAAGTTATGTATACATTATATACATATGTGTGTGTGTGTGAGTGTGTACTTCCAGAAAAGTAGAAAATCCGTATATATATTACAAATAAATTACAACGCCCATTATCAGGGCACTGTGCACGAAATTTGAAATTCTAATTGCCTGTAATGGGTAGGTAACAGAAGATTTATAATTTTTTAAAAAAAATGTTCAAAATATTTTACTTTACCTTTTTTTTTTATCTAATAAATAAAGAAAAGAAAAAAAATTAATGATAAAATAAGTGTTAAAAAAAAATGTCCAAAATTTTTTTTTCACATTTGCAAAATTTTCTTGCACCAAAAAATTATTGTTTACCTATGTTTAAATTTTCGTAAAATTCGAATCAAAAAATGATGGTTTCCGAGTCTTTTTGTCAAATTTTGGGTAGTTTTTTCCAAAAAAAAAAAAAAAGTTGAAGAATTGAGAAATTCAAAAAAATTACCTCTTTAAAGTACCAACTAGAGGCAATTCGGATTTCAAAAAGTTGCTGATCGAGACTTTTGGACAAGTAAATTCATACAAAAAAGTATATACATACTGACAAAAAATAAACATTATTGTAAAACAACTAGCTTCTTCACTTCGTTCAGAATCTAAAATCAATGGCATTACAATCAATTATCGCACTATATGCCTATTAAAATAAATAAAATACAATTTTGCTAGAGTATTATGAAAAAAAAATTAATTTTCGATTTTAAAAATCACCATTAGATTTAGAAATTTTTAGATTTGATAATATTTTCCTTACTTCATGATGGCTTTTAAAATAAAAAATAATCATTAATACAAAAATGTTATAATATTCCAGGCTAAGTTTTATTTTATATTTTTATACTAATTTATATAATGTTAATAACTATACATTGATTTCTTATTTATTTTATTTTAATTAAAATAGCTTTAACCTATATAATATAACTCCAAAAATAATCGTGCGATGAATTCGCAATATTTTCACCAATTATCAACAACAGTATTAGAAGATTTGCTTAAAATAAATATTCAACAAATTTTTAACACTTTTGGCATAGTTTAGAACCTTGAAATCATTGGAAATATCTCATTTTTTGACAACTATTATTAAATTGCGTATTAAATTTTGAACCTGTTTAATTTCATTTCACCTTTTTTGCTTTAAGATTCACAATACGCTTTTCTATTTGTGTTCAAAATTTCACAGGTGGACAATTTTTATAAATGTTAAATATTATAATTTTGGCTCAAATGACTCTAATTAATTACGAAAAATAGCAGATTTATTTTAGTTGTTATTATTTCGTTATATTTTTGGTATTTATTCTGAGAGTTGGAGATTTTCATGTGGTGATTTATGTCTCATTATTAAGGTCGGTGCCTCATTCATAAAACGCATTAAATGCCAAAGTAAACAAAGTAGATCATTTTTGCGAAAAATTAAATCGATACTACCATTGGCGCAACTAGGAAAACATTTATTTGGGGAGAGAGAAGCTAATATGTTTATTCGATTGATTTAGCCCCCCAAAGGAATTAACATTATGCAATTTTCAAAAAATCTGAAAGTTTTGAGTGGGTTTTGAGGGAGCTTTGCCCCTCAAGTCTCCCCAAATTGCGCCTATGATCAACGCTGTCATCATTCAAAACTAAAATCACTCGAGACTTTGAAAAATTCACCAATCATTATCATACTTTGGATGTTGCACACTATCAAACTATTAATTGCATTTCGTTTCTAATAAACTCCGCTCAGAGTTATGATAACTTTTGGATTTAAAATAAAAAATAATGCCTCACAACAATACTCAATACTACTAATCACAACCATTATAACATTGTCCGAAGAGACACAGAACAGAATTCCCGCCAATATATTAGATTTTTCGGTTTTCTAATTTTTTCAAACCCATATTGTTCGAGGGTGCATCAGAACTAAATCGCACATAATAATATAGTGCATATCGCATTCAATATTGATAATCATCAGTGGTCGAAGTGGACCAAAATAAGGGGGGGGATGAAAACAACCATGTTGTTTCATAAATTTTAGATTTGTATAAATGAATGCTTAGATAAACCGAATAAAACCTATTTAAAATACTCAATTTCAATATTATTCTAATCCAACAACTACTGATTAGAAAAACCACAGTGAAAATACGTATATAGGAATAGAATAGGTACTTTTAAGTTTTAACAGAAAGTCTCTTTTTTGAAATCATTGAAGAAATTTCACGTTCAATACGAGTTTACAGACTAAAAATTTGTAAAGGTTTTCGTTTATGCTGACCCAACGAATAGAACAAAAAAGTTATTGTAATAACTTTCACTGTGTTTACGATAAAAATCGATATTAATTTTTCGAAATCCAATACGGATATAATAATTTTAAACGAAAATAAGTGGAGGGATGAAAAATGCTGACGAAAAGAAGTAGATCCCTCCGTATCCCACCCCACTTCGACCACCGATAACCAGAAACTCAAATTTAACCGTAATTGAAAATTATTTTGAGCGTTAACGTATGAAAAAAAAAATTTGGAAAACCGATCGGAGAGTCCGAGTCAACACGCGACACCGAGGTGGGAGGGGGCAGGCAGGGGGAGGAAATAAAAAAAAAAATAATAATTTTCCACTCACATTGTTTATTTTGACGCAACGTTTCTGCGGCTACGGCGGCGGCGGCGGCGGCTCGGTCGCGACCGCGGTTGCTGGCGTCCGCGTAGTGTTTAGTGATGCGCGCACGTCCGTCACGTACTGAAAAGCGGCCGCGGCGGCCAGACTCGCTCGGCAGCAGCCTTCCTCCCTCCCCTACCCAACCACCGATCACACTCCCCTACCTCGGTACTATCCAAGAACTACCACCTAACCCCCCCCACTCCCCGTTTCGCCCCCTCCTACCCCGTTGGGGTCTTTTTCGCCTCTCCCGCGCGCGTGCACCGGCCGCCCGTCCGCTTTTCCGATCGTACGCGACCGACGCGCGCAGCAGCCCCGCGCACGGTATATTCGCGCGCAGTCACAGCACGTGAAACTATATATATATATATATAATAATAATATAGTGTAGTACAGACGTACAAAAGAGAGAAGAGAAGAGTAGCGACGACGGCGGCGGTAGTGGCGGCTGGTAACGTAGTAGTAGTAATACCTATACCTGATGCAGCCGCCGCCGAACATGCGCGCCATTCTGTCTATTAAGTCTTCTACCACCGCGCCGCGCCGCTACTACTACTTACTTCGACGATACACACGCGTCACGCACATAATAAACGCGTCTACGCAGTGATAATTATTAGAGCCCGGAACTTGATGCATTTGCATCTTTTTTTTTTTTTTATTCTATTGCTCTAAATGTAAGGTGACCCTGGATATACGTCCTGTTTTATACGGGATTGTCCTTTATTTCGGCTCTGTGTCCTGTTCAGTCCTGTAAAGTATTTGAGTAAAAGTATTCAAATACTTTTTTAAGTATTGAATAACTTTTTAAATACTTTCAGCATGAAGTATTTTGAATGGTATTTTAAATACTTTTTTTTGTATTAAATAC
>JAIPRM010010082.1:0-14094 GCA_025469315.1 Stegophylla sp. TES_Ste_2020 | reverse complement strand
AGAAATTCAAAAAATGACCTCTCTAAAGTACAATCTAGAGGCGAATCCGGTTTCAAAAAGTTATTGATCGAAACTTTTGGACAAGTATTTCTATACGAAAAAGTGTTAACAGAAAAAATAAAATAAACATCATTGTAAAAACACTAGCTTCTTCACTTTGTTCAGAATCTAAAATTAAACAAAGTAAAGTAAAGTAAAGTAAAGCAAAGCAAAGTAAAGTAAAAGCAAAAAAGCTGGACATACTTCGCACTACGGATATTCTTCGGGTCAGATACTCTTAGTGGGTTTGTGGAATTTTAAAGGTAAATCATTTCTTCAATAAGACGATTTTGAACGAAAGAAGTTAATAATGTCAATAATTAAATATGTTTAAATATAGGTAGAAAATAGTATGAGAAACATTTTGGCGCAAGATAATATTGAAAATGTAAAAAAAAATTTTTTGACATTTTTCAACATTTTTTTCTCCTTTAATTTTGTTTCCTTTATATATTAGATAAAAAAAAAGTGAAGTATAGACAAGAAAGCCGAACATACTTCGCACGACGGATATTCTTCGTTCTTCGGGTCAGATACTCTTGGTGAATGTGTTGTTGAAAATGATGACTATTATTGTTCTTTATATTATTAACTTCTTTCGTTCAAAATCGTCTTATTGAAGAAATGATTTACCTTTAAAATTCCACAAACCTACTAAGAGTATCTGACCCGAAGAGCAAAGAATATCCGTGGTGCGAAGTATGTCTGGCTTTCTTTTCTATACGAAAAAGTTTTCACAGAAAAAAAAAATTATAATAATAAACAAAATTGTAAAAACACTAGCTTCTTCACATCGTTCAGAATCTAAAATGTCTGAAACGTTCAATTACCAAAATTTTTAATTACGTTTTTCAAGTATGTTTTTTTTTTTTTTAGTTATACCGTTTGTATTTTAGAGGTGCGAAGAGTGTCCGCTATTCTGAGGTTTCACTGTATTATGTTTCTTAATTGGATTGAAATGTAACTTTATTTTGAATTAATATTTACGCACAGCCTAATCAGTGGGGTCGAATAGCGAAACTTCAGTAAATTGACACTCATGAGAAATAATAATATGTTCCTAATTTAAAAATGTCTGTTACCCATTAGAAGAGTAAGCACAGAAACTCTCGCAAGATATTGAATTATTTCCGTTATTGAATGGTTTCTGCTATTAAGTAGTGGTATCTGTAGACAAGATTTAATTTTATTAACAAGTGTACGACGAACGCCCATCACATCACACATTCATTCTAAAATTGTAATTAATTAATTTTATCAGTAGTAGGTATTAAGTATTCAAATTTCGTACGCTATTTGGTAGATGTTACACCAAAACTTATATTGATAATTTATTAACAATCGACTGCTTCGGTTGTTAGTTTATAAATCACGTGGTGTCACACGTGATGTATGTTAAAAATTACATTGTGCATATTACCTATGTATTAATTATATATGTAATAATATAGATGTACTTATACAAATGGATGTATATAATATATATATATATGATTTACCTATACCTTTCAAATAAATGTAACCACTTAATTTTGTTACTATTTACTGTCCATTTAAATCTTCCATTTCAACTTCGAATGATACAAGTAGCAATTATAGTCGTGATAGCTGATTGTAGTCCAGTGTATTTAATATTTATTTCTTTCATCATAACGGGACCAAAGGTTATCATTTTGCTGTCGCCCTGACTCAGACGAATTAATACGCATGATACAGATTATAGACATATATGATGTTTGCGACTAGAATACACGCACACATCTACAAGCATTAAATTCGAGTGCTTAAACGTGTATGAGATATATTTTTGTGATGTCTTCCTTTTTATACTCGTAATTATGACAAATTGAAATTATGACAAATTCTTGAGTCTTTAGATTTGAGACAAAATTAAGTATAGTTGTACACCCTTTAATGTACCATCCATTACTAGATTATATTATAGGTATCGACGTATCATAATAGTATAATATAGTGTCTCATCGCGTATGTCCTCCTGGTCAATAACTACTATTTTAAGTTAATCTTTTAAAACTTTTTTAAGGATATTTTTATGAATCATTTAAAACAATATTAACACTATATTTTTAAGGAATGAAGTCATTTTTGCTTGCAAACACTACCATTGATTTAATATTTTATAAGTGAATATATTTTTGAAAATGTTTAGTAATTACTTATGTTTATCTATTTCGATCAATAGTTTTAGAGTTATAATATAATCAATACATTTAAAGTTAAGAGTACCAGAGTAGTAGAAGTCAATTTTCTACTCCATTACTTTAAACTTTAAATGTATAGGTATACCTCTAAAACTTAATTTGATTAATTAAAAAAACATATACCACACATTAAAAAAAAATATTCTGTAGGGATAAAAAGTTAAAAAACATAAAAAGCCACGCATATGAAGTATAATAAAATTATACTTCATATGCGTATTTTATTTTAAATATTTATAAACTATAGGTAGGTATTTACATTGTATTATTGTTTAATATACAAATAAACCTACTAATTATAAAGGTTTTCTTTCATATACATTTTCTTAATTAATTTATTTATAACCTCTCTTGGAACTTTTTAAACATATTCATATGTAGTGGGTATATACAGTATAGTATTAATGAATCGTATTTAAAATCTAGTGTTGTCACTAATATTTTAATTAATAAATAAGTTAAGTATTTAATAACTATTCAACTTGGTATAAATTTGTACTATATTATATAATATAGGTATTTTGTTTATATTAGAATATTAGATACATATCAAAAAACACTATCGTTTCCCATAATTTATATATTAAATATTTGTTCGGAATGCATCTAAATATTTACGATTTAAATACATAAAATAATATTAAGATAGGCAATATCATTGTGCACATAAACATTGAATGAAATTGCGAGGAAATTCTTTTAATATATGAAACACTCCATTGCTCAGTAAATAACTAGTTTTCAAATTTGAAACTAATACCTAACAGCAATTTTGAAATTAAAAATTTGAAATTTTGCTGGTTACTTCTGCTTAGTGGCTTGCGGAAATACGAATATTCTTCATGCCAAGTTAAAAAAAAAACGTATGTTTACCTACTTCCTTTTTGTAACAATTCTTATACGTCTTACTCAGAATATTTCACCATCCTATATAATATATTATGTGATTTACATATACAATCATCTAGCCCTTTTTAACATGATGCCTTGGCTTCATTTATGCTTATATTCAGCACGCCATTGCTCTTGCTTATTCTCTAATCACTAATCAGTAATAACTTCATGAATGTTCTCTTATCAGATCCATGAGGATCACATGAGTATTACATTAGGTATTACCTCTTGCATTCCCCGAAAAATCTGTAAGTATAGGATGTTTTCGAAAATATGTAATATTATAATGTTTATATGAATACTATGAACATGTGTTACTGAAGTCTAAAAAATACTTTACATTTTTATATCCATAGGTATATATATATAATATATATATATATTAATATGTAATGATTTTTGCATATTTTCTATATCAAAAACAAAACTTCAACAATAGTCAAAAAAATCATTAAACATTAATTAAAGGTTGTCTAATATTTCACCTCAAAAAAAAAAAAAACCTATTCGTAACAATTAAAGGGTTTGTTGCCCTAGAACCCCCTCCCCACACTGATAAACGCCACTGGTGGTTGTTGACCTTCTCGCTTAAAGAGAGAGAAAAAAAGCTAATAATGATTCATAATAAATAATATGTCCCGTCGTCGTTGTCGCCACTGCCGTTGATTTCAATATTGCGCGTTGCCACGTTTCACGCGTGCATTATTATACTACACATAATACGCTCTTGTAATATGTGTATATTATGTGCGCGCGCATATTATATACACGTACGAACCGCGTCTGTGACAGTCCAACGGTTTTTTTTTTAATTTTTTTTTTTCTGGAACATTTACATTTACCGCCTTGCCCGGGTTTCCTGCCTGACCTCACGGGGGCCCATTAGTATACAACGACGGCGACCTGCCTTTTATTATTTATTTATTTATTAGTATTATTTTTTCCACACTCTCTCCACCTTTTCTATTTTTTTTTTTTCTTATGCAAATGTTTTTCGGAATATAATGCGTATATTTCTACGCCGAAACCTATACTGCACACAACTACGCGGCGATAGTATTAACGAGAAGGGCCTACCGTATATTATAGTAGTAGTAGTAGTAATAACATTGTAACAATGAAAATTATACCCGTGTTCTCGTACTTATCGAACCTATCCGTGTATATTATTTACCTACGTGTTTTACCCCCATAAGTCTGCACCTTTGCGTCACCTCCACCACGATCACTACAATACTGCTGTGCTGCCACCGTCATTGCAGTCGTCGTCGTTGTCGTAATTACTAATTACGCATTCACAATGAAACAGACGTTATTATTATTACTATTTCCTATTGATTCGACGTGTATATACACGCTCTTTGCGCGTACCTACATAAAATCGAATAATATTGTTCTCAGTGCGCGTTTGACTCTGGTGGTGATGGTGGTGTTGGGGAGGGGAGGGTGACTGACGACCGTCGTCGTCTTGTGTACCTGTCACGCGGTGGCGGCGGGGATCGTGTAGTATGTAGATCGTATTAATTGTAGAAGCCTTCCCCGTGTGTGTGTGTGTAATATGCTCGTCACCACCGGGTAGAGAATTTTTCGTATGACGTATTATAACTCGGTAGACTGTGAAATGGGAAACGAAAAACAATGGGACATTTTCGGTGGTACATAGTGAAATATTATTGTTTGTCGGATAACGCCGGAAATCAAACTTATTGGACTCGCGCTCGTGCGGATGTATGTGTGTGTGTGTGTGTGTGTATTACCTTCTATATTATTATAAATAATATATATGTATTATTACAATGGTCGCAACGCTCGCATTTACACACTGTTGCCAAGTCGAAGTATCATAATATAAAATTATCTCGGGCGCGACTCATTTCCTATCTCGATGATTTTTAAATGTGTTGTATACATTCATATTATATAGATTACAATATGACGTATAAATACATAATAATATGTGTATATGTGTGTTATATACGTATTATTCGTGTATGTGTGTATGTACGCGATGACGTATATCATTAGGTACTCGGTGGCTAATAGTAATAACAAATTATTATTATGTAGAAAATTCTATAACATCCTTTATACACTTTTCATCGTTAACCTAAAAACGACACGAGTTAATTATTTTTTGTATATTCTCCTTATGTGTTAGCGACAATAGCAAAAAATATAACGCATGTTTTAGAACTATAATATATAAGGAGATGTATGCTAGTCAATTTCATTTATTTTTAGTGTATTTTAATTTTTAGACTATTTTGAAATTATGTAATTTGAAGACAACAATTATCTAAAATGTTGAAATAAAATTACTAGGTTTCAATTATCTTCGGGTCGTCTATAAATCAGTATTTGTTGTATGAATAGAATATGTAATGTACAAATGCTTAATGACCTAGTAAATGAACAAATTTAATTTTCAAACAGAAAAACATTTTCAAGATTTTTTTTTTCAAATTTTTAGAATGTTTTTGCGCAAAAACATTTCTTATTTTACTGTCTACCACTCTACTTTTAAATTTTCGTGAAGTTTGGATCGAAAAAATTTAGCTTCTGAATTTTTTTTGTCAAATTTTTGTAAATTTTTCCCGAAGTGGATGGTGGAAGGGGTCCACCAATTTCCGCCAAATTTTAGTATGGTATTGTGCTGGTGAAAATGATAACTTGTGAATTTTTTCAGATTTTTAGGGCTCTAAGACCCGAGAACGGGCCATCAAAATGCCTAAAATAGGCCCTTTTAGTCTTATTTGCAACCTACCGTATCTGGAAGCCATGTTAACTGATATTCATTTTGCACCTCTCATTGTTTTTGTTTTGATGCCTAGTTTTTGTAAAAAAATTTCAATGAGCCAAATTCTATGGCCTATTTTTGGGGATTGTAACGGAAATTTCGAAATTTTAATGATTTTCAAATGGTTTCTTAAATCGATGCGTTTAACAAAAATACTTACATGTCTCTTTCGACAGGTTATTTTATTATCTTTCAAGTAAGAGCTTCTGAGTTAAAATTAAACAATTTAAAAGATAGAGCTATTTAAAAATGACCATTTTCATAAAAATCGCATTTTTTGCATTTTCAAATTAGTTGTACTTGATTATGGCAACATTTATTGACACAAACATTTTGCTAAAGATATTTCTATATATACATGATAACCTGGTTATGGAGTTTCCTTGGGACGAGCCTCTAAAATGTTATTTGAATAGCTGAAAATCGAGTATTATACATTCAAAGTTTCCAAATGTCCAAATTTTCGTATACAAGAAAGCCGGATATACCTATCACGGAATATCACAGATATTCTTTGCTCTTCGGGTCAGATACTCTTGGTGGGTGTGTAGAATTTTAAAGAAACAATAAATCATTTCTGAATTAAGAAAATTAATAATATAAAAAATAATAATAGTCGTAATTTTCAACACAACCACGAGTATCTGACCCGAAGAGCGAAGAATATCCGTGGTGCGAAGTATGTTCGACTTTCTTGTCTATTCTTTACTTTTTTATTCAATAAATAAAGAAAAGGAAAAATTAATTAATGAGAAGAGAAAAATTAGAAAAATGTCCAAAATTTTTTTTCACATTTTAAAAATTTTCTCGCGTCAAAATGTTTCTAATATTATTGTCTATCTATGTTTAAATTTTCATAAAGTTTAGAATAAAAAATTATGGTTTCCGAATCTTTTTTTTGTCAAATTTTAGGTAGTTTTTCCCAATAAAAAAATTGAAGAATTGAGAAATTCAAAAAATGACTTCTCTAAAATACCTACTAGAGGCATATCCGGTTTCAAAAAGTTACTTAATACTATCTCTGTGAGCACGCCTACGCGCTATTACTTTTATATTTTTTGAGCTATGATTTGGGTCACAAGTGTCCAAATATCCTTCACCCCACTCGCGCGATAAGTCATCGATATGTGTATTTATGTGTAAATATAATATTGATATAATATTATCATGTGTGTATATATTAATGTACTACGACGCATTTGGTCACCGCACGTCTCTTGGGCACATTATTGATTTCGAACGACCCTTTTCCGCACGAAGTATTTTTTGATATTTTCGCATGGCAAGTATATCGTCGCCTCTCTCGTAAAAGTGACGGATTGCGCAACGTGCACGCCATTGCTGCTGTATGTCGGTTGTTGCTGCTTTTGCCGTGTTAACGTGTGTGTTGCACACGTATTCGTAATAATATAGCCCGGTAACGATATCGCGTGCTACGAGGACAAAAACGACTGTGATGCGCTACTAGGCGTAACATCACGACCAGCGTGCGTCGTCGACGGCACTCGTCGGCATTGTAATGACGTTTTCATTGTAGTGTGTGTGTGTGTGTTTTGTTTCTTTTTTATTATTATTATTATTATCCTTCTCAGGGAGACGTTATTGACACGAAATGCTTCCGAAAAATAAAAAAAAAATGAAACGAAAATTATTTGAATTGCTTATCGAATACCCTCCTTTTTTTTCAAAATAATATACTTACACTTGCCATATACACCGCGCGTTTATACCACCGCGATTCGTAGTTTTACACGCGCGCACGCACAACACACACACACACACACACACACACACACACACTCGCACTCGCATTGTACACCATCAACCATGCCAATAATACGATTACAGTTACACGGAGACACACGCGCAAAGTATTATATTATTATATAAATGCACGAGCTAGTTTAGACGTATATAATATGTATACACTAATACGTCTGTACACACATATAATATTATACCTATACATAAGTTCGTACGTTGTACGGTATCACTCCGAGAGAGTACACATACATGCATAAATGTTTATATACACACACACACACATATTGTGTACCTCTATATATACATAATATTATTCCCAACAACGACGTGTTATTGTTTTATTTCTTTTGGTTCTCTCTCTCTATATATTTCTCTCTCTCTTCGTCTATAATATCGACTCTCATGTAAAACTCATGTACACTGCTGCACTACTAATACTACAACTATAGTCTGTACTACTACTAGTCATGTGGTGTTGTTTCCATTCGCGTGACGAACACTGTGCGCCGGGCGCGTGCGCGCTACCACGAATAATTGATTTTTACCACCTGTGGAACACACGCATACACACGCGCGCGCGGGCGCGTACACGTACACCGAACGCGTTTCTGAATCAGACGTCTTTACTCTCTACACATAACAACACTGTTTTATTGTTGTCGATGTTGTGTACCCGCGTGCTGTGGTCTAAAATGAATTTTTTTTTTTCTGTTCTGCAATATACAGATAAAGGCAATGAGACAGTTTTTAGGCAGTAGTCAAAGTGCGTGTGTTTGTCGATTTTAAGTTGTTTTCTCATTTGTATAGTATTAATATGAACACTATGAACGCATAGTTTCTCACGATTCCATTATGACTTATCCTAAATTCCATGCATCTATCACAAATTCATATTTTCAAAAGTTCTGTAGAACTTTTTTTCTCTTCTTTCTCATATGCGAATGCTAATAAGTATTATTAGAGTACATTTTATTTTGTACTATATATCAGCTGCGGTCCTGAATATTTTTGAAGCCACGATCCCCTATAATATCATCAGTATTTTAAGCGACCCTTTTATTATGATAGTAGGAAAAAATAGTGTCAAATTATTATAATTATTGTATTAAAATTAAAATAAGAAAAATACTTGATAAATATAAATGTATATTTTTATCAGAAATCCCAAAATTTTGTTATGTGTATGATAATAACAAAAAAAAATAACTAGTTGTTTAATATATTGGCGATTCTTAAAAACTTATTGACGACCCCCCCACCAGTTTGAGAATCACTGTTATATATCATACGTTGCTGTTATTGCTGTTGCTACCAAAGTTTTATTTTATGTTGCCAAAATAAAACAAAGGTTCTTATAATGTGTTGTTTACCTTGTATATATGTAATTACATCATATTTTTGCTAGGTAGGCATGAAGGTCTATTCCATCGGAGAACTACAATAACTTATACATTTTAGTAAAGTTATTTTTTTTTTTATAATTCAAATATTTCATTTATAACCTAATTACAATTTTTACCGTAAAGAACATTTAAATTTATAAAATTATACCTAATATAAAACTTGAACATTGTATTATTATTATTTATTTTACTAATAGAATAATTGAAAACTATAAAAAAGTGTGTTGAACATATTTAAAAGAAATATAACTTATGATTTATGAACCATTTCAATGTTAAAATTATTGGATAAAAAATTTATCGCACATCTTGCATATTTAACATGTATACTATTTTAGCAATTCATATAATACGGAAGTGTAACTTCAGGCTTGCAGTCGTTGAATACCAATAGTAATATTATGTAGGTACCATATAGGCGTTGTTAGAAAATTGTAAATTATGGTATTCTGAATTTTATTATAGATTTAAAATGATTAAAAGTTATATTCACACGTGTTGAAAACTATAATTTAAATATTATATAAAAAGACTATTATTTTCCTTTTAATATTTCATTCTCAGACTGTTGCATGTGTTGGTCAATTATACTAATTTACATTTCACAATTTCACGCTTGCAGCAGTTAATGATTTGTACTTCTGTATTTGTTATTCTCAGTCAAGCATCCAAAAATGTATAAATTCACATTTTCTTTATGTGCTTACCAATAATTATATTTCTCTCACTGAAATATATTTCTGTAGGCAAATTTTGTGTCATTACTAGGGATGAGAACTTAATAGAAATTGTATATTTTTATCTATATCTTCTATTTATAGCTAGGTGAGCTAAAAATATGTTTCATAATTGAGTGGGTCTATATTTGTCGTTTTTACTTTGCATATTTTTGCATATTTTGGTAGTTTGTTTAAAAATTGCTTGTCATTGCTTTTTTGTGCATCTTAATGCATTTTTTTTTTAAATTTATTCTATAAAACAGAACTCGAAAAAAAACACAAATCTGTAGCCTGTAGGTATGAAGAACAAATTATAATTTTACAATATATAAAAAATTGTGTATTTCTTAGATTTATAGAAGTTTAAAAAAAAAAATATTCGGACTATCATTATAGTTTAGATGTTGAAAGTATAATACATTCAGATACTTAATGCAACAAATTTCTTTTATTTACGAGTAAAAAACATCTATTCTTTTATTTATAATCATTGTTTATTAGAATGACATTTTTTATATATTTTTGTTATATTTAGTGTTTTTTATGCATATTTAATGAATTTAAATGCATTTTTTTATACATATTTTCGGCTATTTTTGTGTATACTATACATGCATATTTTACCAATTTCACTTCCTATAACTTCATCCCTAGTCATTACAAATTAAACTTTAAGCTATTAATTGTTAAAACAATCATGATTATTAATCATTTTCAAATTAATTAAGTACCTACCTATATAATAAAAATTTTAAACTGCATTTAAAAGATTATATATGTATGTAATAACTAATAATTAAAAAAAATATTGTTATTGAAGTTATTCTAGATGAAATTAATTTAAGTAGGTCATATTAACAATAATTTAAGTTAAATTAAAATTAATTATATAAATAATACATCCACGAAAATCTGTGTATTTTTTATGATAATTTATAAGTATTACTTTTTGATACTTGTATATTATATGTCTATAATATATTACTATAAAATAAAATTTAAAATCTGATATAATTTTGTTAGTTATTCACATAATATAGATAACTATAAAATATTTTATTAATGAAATGTGACATCGAACTTTTAAAAGATGTGTTTCATAAATTTCTCAGTATTAAATCATAATAAAAGAGCTAAAATGTAGTAAAAATTAAATTCACCACTTCAAAACACCGGAAGTAACTTATTTGGAAATCAAATCAAATGTTTCGTATCAGTATAGGTGTATTTCAATATTTTTTTATGAAAAGTGTCTCATGCACACAGTAAAAATGTATTTGAAATATTAAAACATTTTCAAGTTGTTGAATTCACTAATAGGTAATTAATAATAATTTTTATGCTCGGATTTTAAAATAATTAATTTTTTTTTTTAGATTTTTTAGTTAGATTAATGTTTTAATCGTATGATACAGAACAGAATAAATATAGACATAGATTATATATAAACTTTAACAAAATATAATATAGGAATTAACGGTTAAATTTCAAATAATCCGGAATACCTATGGATATAATTACGATTTATTCAACGTTGTATAATATTCTTATGTCGTTGGTATATGCCTTTTAGCGGTGTAGAAATTCTAATTTCTCAGGACCATGCACGTTTAATCCATCGTCTCTCATTTTATCGCCCTATAAATGTAATATGATTTACGTAGGTATACGTATAGATGTGTATATATATATATATACACACATAGTTATATGCGTATAACCTCCACAAGCATACAGCAGCAGCTTGTTAATTGAATTTGGCGACGTCAACTGACGAACCGTTTTTCGATTACATGGCGTCGTCTGCCGGTCGCCACTCGCCGCCGAGAGTCCGCGTATCGATTCGGTTAGGGGTGGTAGTCAGCGACGGCGGTGTAGGCGTTTCTGTCAAACGAATTATAGGGTTAAGAAACTGCTCGCACGTCTGGTTCGTTATTCGCCGCCGGTTTATACACCATGTTTGTGTGTGGATGTGGACTTCAGTAGGTACTAGTGGACACAAACAAGTACAGTGAACGTTGACTCGGTAGATAGATTTTTTTATTTTTTTTTCCATCTTAGTCTTCGAAATGACGATAACTTTCTGTCTCCCCGATTACATACCTTAAGTATGGCTTTGTCAAAGTGAGAGCTTCAATCAATTTCCAAGTATAATATTATGACATGTAGTTTGTCCGTAACGAACGAATTATTCGTGTGATCTTGATATGTATGTTCCAGCTACTCGTTATACTCGACATTTTATATTTTATTTTCATATACGGTGGCGTAAGGAATCTTCTTTTCGCAGGACTCGGAACGTCTATTACCTATTTGTTATACATTTCAAAATATGTCTAATGAGATTACGAATGTAACTAACATATGTTTAGTGTGGTGCGTGGGATGAAATCGTACCTAAGTCTTGTTGTACAATAAGACGTAAAAATATGATTTTGGCCCTGCCACTTGGTCACATTCAACTTAACAAGTTACTAATTATTTTCAAGTCGCTAAAAGTACCCAATTTATATAAAAACAGGTCACTTTTAGCCACTGTTTTTAACATTTGCAAGTCTGAATCACTTTAAATTAGCAAATTGTAGCTTTTTTAGCTGATATATCTAATAAAAAAATTTGATTTTTTTAGATGTAGAAAAGTTATCTTCTTATCTATGTATAAGTTTATGTTTTCCCAGGTATCAATGTTATTGAATATAATTTTTTGTTCACATTTTTCGTGAAATTCGTTTCATAAGTACTCTTAATTCTTGTCACTTTTCAACTCTGTTAAACACAGAACATTTGTGGCAGCTCTACGTATCCCAGATTTGTACGCAGAAAACTAGAATGAGGCATAGGACGAGATTTTGTTTCGGGCCTAGAGTGGTGGTGGTGGTGGTGGTGGCAAGGATATAATATATATATATATTGTATACGAGAAGCTCGCCGCAGGGGGGAAGAACCCCCATGGATAAAAATTGATGTTTTTATATTTGTGTGTGTGTGGTGGTAGTGAAAATGGTGGTGGTGGTGGTGGTGGCAACGGTGGTTTCACTCGTTGAAATGGTTGAGGCGGCGGTCGTCGTCCGATGTGGAAAATCCATAAAAACCGAGAAAAAAGGAAACGGGCTACTCCCTCGGGCGAAACGGGAACACACGCGGGGCGCGGGCCGCCCGCGCGAGTTGTGTAATAATAAGCGCGGGAAACGCGGTTGTGGCGGCGGCAGTGTATACGGCGTGTATTGCATGACTGCGTGTATAGAGCGCCATCTGAACAATCCAATATTGTAATGCGGATGGCCACGTGTTGAGTCACGTGTAGCGGTAGCGGGACGTCCGAATGCCGTCGCGGCTCAAGAAGAATATTACCGCCCGCCCAGTGAAAATACCCCGTTGTGGTCGACGGTAGTAAGTGACGGTTTTCGCGACGTAACCAACAACAAAAAGCTGGGGCAAACTTACTTGATTTTAGTAACCGAGTTGAATTACAGTTACTCACTTTGATTTTGTAACATTTGGATAAGTCACGAGTTTCTATGAGAAAAAAGTAAATCATTAGTTTTAATATATAGTACGAGTAACTATTTGTACTCGTACAGAAAACGAATAAAGTAAATTTCTTTATAAAGTTACTAACAAGAAAATTATACAGTTAACTTTAAGAAAATATTATTTCATTTTATTTCATGTATTTCCATACATTTCACTATTGTGGTTTTTAAAATGTACAGTTAATTCAACTTTTTAAACTATAGTTTTATCCTAACAAGTTTCGTTATTTATTATTTGTGATTATTATGTAACTCGTTATAAGTTAGTGATTTTTAGTGGATAACTAGTTACTTTTTTGTGTCATAGTAACTAGTTACTACCCAGCTTTGACGTGTGGGTGTATTGATATATCTAGAATTTAGTTTTCCTTATTGCCTAACCCAGAGGTTCCCAAACTGTGCGCCCCGGCGCCCTGGTGCGCCGCGGCGTGTTGTCAGGGGAGCTGCTGCACAGTAGGATGAAATCAATTCTAGCTCGACAAAATTATTGTTATAGTACATTAATGTTTATTTATAAAAAAAAATGATTTTTTAAGGTAAATAGACTTTATAAACTTAAACTACTTAAATCTAGGTCATTATCACACTATTTTCTCTACTATCACTTAATTGTTCGACAAATGCTTCTTCAAAGTGTTCTACTTCTTCTTCGTTACTGATTATATTTTATAATACCAAAAGTGATTTTACCTCTTCCGGAAGGTCATGTTTTGGTTTTTTTGG
>JAIPRM010010081.1:3065-14094 GCA_025469315.1 Stegophylla sp. TES_Ste_2020 | reverse complement strand
TGATCTAATAATATTTTGACAATATTTGAAAACTATCTCAATACCATCTGAAAATATTGTCTATATATTTTTATTGTATTCAAAAAATTGTGAAAATCTTTTCAAAATATATAATTGCTGTGTGGGTAGATATTTCGTAGTATCCATTTTGCACGTTATCAGTGCCTACTACTTACCACTTATCGACAGCATCTATTTGAGTACGTTTTTGCTTAATTTTCATGCAACGTTGCCACATCGGTATTAAGAAGCGTAATGCGTTTGGGTGAATTACCTTTTTTGCCCAATTGAAAATAATAAATAAATTGTGTTTGGGCGAGTTCCTTATATTGTGTTTAGATGTAAATTTCTTATGTCAGTGAGAGAATATAAGATAATGTACACTAAATAACCTCATAGAATAGATACACATATTTCATGTTCATAGAATATTTCCCTACTGATGACCATCAACAATTTTGGAGCATGTTTTGGAACTCGTCGCTACGCTCCTCTGTGTGCCATCGCTTCGCTCTATGTATAGAAATTAATCATATTAGTTATTTTTTTCGCTACAATGGAACACAAAATTTCCCACTTTAAACACAATTTAAAGTGGAAAAAATTCCGTACACACAACCTCCCTACCAAATAATTGACCCTGCCCTGCTCTGTGTTTTAAATAAAATTGTAATTTTACACGGAAAATCATCGTAAGGTTGTAAAAATGGATTTTTAGGAGTTTCAAAAGAATTTTTGAAATTATTCATATTAGCGACCGGTCGCAAGTACGTAAAATGTTATATACACTTGTGGACACGGTTGTTCGTGCGTTTCGTGTGTACTTGAAAATCGTTACCAGTACCTCCTAATGACAATATCGACACTGGGTTTTTACGACGAGAGTGTGCGTGGAACCGCAGTGACGAGGAAAACAAGATGCAAGGCACTAAGTAGTGACGGAACAACATAATATGTAGGTGTACAACAGATATTAAGGTGGGATTTCCCAAAAGCATCGCCTAACCATTTAAAAAAATTCTCGAACTCCCAAGATAAGGAATAAAAATAATAATACAGACGTCCTATTGAAATTTTTTTTTATAGGTAAACTGCACTATAATTAATAATTATTAATGGAAAATCGCTAACACAGTGATGTAGCATGATGGTTAATTTTAATCCGGCAGAATCTTTCAATTTGTTTTTGAGCTTCTTAAATCATATTCCAGTGTTTTTGGTATGGCTGAATTATTTATGAACAATCTTAAGACTGGATTATTAAGAGTATTTACTTATTTCTATCACACTACTAAAATATCCAATGCTAAGACATAATATAGTAAAGTTCCAATATTCTGTTTAGCAGCAAAATAAATTACCATTTTGATAAGTTACTTTGTACGGTTTATATAGAAGTATAAGCTTCAAGCTAATTAAGTACTTACATATATTAAATTTACCGGTATAGCCAAATATCTCGAAATCAATAAATCAAAAACGATCCAAAAACAAATCAAAACGAAACGTCAAATTCCTTTGCGAGAATAATGTAACCAATATAAATTAGGTTGGAAAATGAAATGCGCACAAAATTTTATAAAATAAAAAATCGACATTGTTGTTGTTCGGAGTACGGCGGTGTAAGAAAATCGTTCAACTGACAGCTACACAATCCTATAATATGATTTCAATTATTAGAGATTATTGTCAAAAGGATTCAGCAGGAGTCGTTTTGACAACAGGATTGTGCACATTATTATTATATCAATGATGTTACGACGTTCTTTCAACAACCGTAGGAAAAAATGACAACGACAGAAGTCGAGACGTTTTTATTATCAGCTGAAGTAAGACTTTAAATCTGACCTGACCAGCTCATGTGTTTGACCGAGTGTAAATGTTTGCGATAAAATATCGAGCGAAAACCATAATTTTGTTTTTCTTGCATCGGTTGTTTAGAGTTAGGTTAATTAAAAAATCGAAATTAATTGAGAAAAAAAAAATTATAATGTGAATATATTTCAGTATAAATAACGTATATTTGCAGATTTCAAGTTCTCTTTGTAGTCATACAACTCGGACATACGGATTCATATACTCTGTAAAACTTAACAAAATTTAAATCATGTAGCCTAGTTGAAAATGAAAAAATCGTAATTGAATTTTTAATCTTTTAGATTCTGAGTGATGTGAAGAAGCATGTGTTTTTACAATGATAAATTTTTTTTCTAATTTTTTTTTCCTCTAAACACTTTTTCACATAGAAATATTTATTCGAAAGCTTCAACCAGCAACTTTTTGGATCAGAATTTGCTTCTAGACTTTTAAAAGATAATTTTTCAAAATTCTCAAGTTTTCTTAAGAGTTTACCTAAAATTTAACAAAAATGCATTTAATTTTTTTTTTCTTCAATCCAAACTTTATGAAAATTTTTAAGTGAACTAAAATATGAAAAATATTTAGCTATAAAATATAAAGTACCATCTAGAGCCGAATTCTGATACAAAAGTGACTCATTAAAGCTTTTGGATAAGTTTTTCTATAAGCAAAAGTGTTCACAGAACGGAAAAAAATAAAAAATAAACATCATTGTAAATTCATAAGCTTCTTCGCTCTGCTTAGAAACTGAAATTAAGAAACGAAAATTTTTCACATGTTAAATATTTGCTTTTAACAAAATATTATTGTTTATTTATACTCAAAATTATCATAATGTTTGAACAAAAATATTTTAAAGGCGTTTTTGTCTAATTTTTGGTAGTTTTTCTTAAATGTTGAAAAAACTATTGAAAATTTCGAATAGTTACCTCTCTAAAGTACCACATAGAGCCGAATACCGATTCAAAATGTTGCTGGTTGAAACTTTTAAACCAGTATTTCTATACAAAAAATTTACTTAAATGTTCACAGAAAAAATAAACGAATAAATATCAATGTAAAAACACTATAGCTTCTCTTCACTTAACTCAGAATCTAAAATATCAAGACCAAATACATTACAATACTCAAATCATGAAAAAACATAAGCTTCTTCACAACGTTCAGAATCTAAAACAGTATGTATCAAATACCAAACAAAATTAAATCACACACTAAATTAACTTGCTTCATGAGGATAAAACAAGTTGCTGTAAACTCATATTATATCAAAATTCATATGATATCGCCCTAAGTCCAATACACAAAAAAAATGTTTGCATATATTATGATGAATAGTATCAATATTAACAATAACATATATATAGGTACATTGTATAACACTCATTTATTAATTAATAAGATACATTTGTCATTTTTAGACCATGGTTGCAAAAGAAAAAAGGTATTGTCAATTGTGCTTATAATTCTAATATTAAGAATGAATATATATATATATATATATATATATATATATATATGTATATTACTAATAGTTTAAGCTCAAAAAGAGCCAAACTAATTTTTATGAACATCTATAACATATTCGTCATAATAATAAATACTTATACTAATTATATTTAATAATGAAATAGTAAATACCTTAAACAAAAAAAATTGAAAAATTAATAAATTTTGTCTAAAACATTAATTTAAAATGTTGTAATTTTTGTTTTTGCTTTTTATATGTAATTAATTATATTTTTATTAATTACAGTTATTGAAATCAACGAGTAAGACACTATAAATAATGCACAATAAAATTAATATCAAATAAGATTGGTCGGAAATAAAATAAATATGCATAACGATTATTATTATTACTGTACATACTGTGTAATATATATATATATATATGTTTTAAACTATAAAGTTGAACTGCAATATCCCCACTATTTGCCTCTTATTGTCCATACAGGATTATTCATAAAGCGTGTAGAGCAACCGCTCAGTCACCGATTTCGCTGACGTTCATATACTCGTGTGGGTACGCAATACTACGCATTAATCCTAATTATTATTATTGAAGAATAAATCGCCATTTGAAATTCGTACGAGATGACAAAGGACGCGAACGAAGCAAAAAAGCTTCACATACCATTACCAACAGGTGAGTTTTCGAGAAGAAAGTTTTACATAATATTATATTTGTTATATTATATTATAGATTATACAGTGATAATAAAATCAAACAATAAACTGAAAACAAACTCAAAACTCATGCTAATTGAATTGTTTTGTTAAACTGTGTATATATTTATCTTTATTAGTCTATAATTATTTATTATCTGTTTACCTATTATATTCAATGCAATCTCTTGTTACAATATCACCTTTAAATAATTTTTTTATTTTAACTACAAAACGTTTTAAAATAAGTATACATATTTACATTTTTTTTATTGGCGGAAATTATTATCCAAGGAAAGTTGATAAAATTAAGTGTTATTATCATCAACATTGATATTTATAAACACTAGAAACATACCTAGAATATATTATATACTTATTTACTATAGTTGACGATAGGATTGTTCATTATTAATTTGAGGTTTAAATATTTTTCAAAAAATCAAATTAATCAGAAATATACGTAAATAATAAATCATTTAACCGTACAACATTTGGTAATAAATAAAATGTAATTAATATTTTCTCTATACGAGTAATAATGTATTCGTCTTCTTTCTATAACATCCTTGAACTTTACGATTAGGAACCACAACTATTCCGATTTTCTTTTGGATCAAATTATTTTACATCATACCTTTTTATTTAAAAGTTTAATGTTACTCTTTCCTTGAATTAAAAAATAAGTTTTATCTTTTGAAAAATCCGAAACATTATCATTAAAATATATAAAACATGACGTATATTAGTCATTGCTGTAATTGATGAAAATATGTATTATATATAAAATATGTAAAATTGTTGATCACTTAGGTCTTGAAATTAAAACGACATACGTTGAAACGCGCTTTCAAACATGGCCAAAAAGTGAGCCACAACAAAATGAAATACCAGAGATGAATGACTTACACTAGAATGACAATCTTTTTTGGGTATAAATATGTATGCAAACGCATTCATGGTGATTTTACATACTTTGGCAATGCATGTACATAATATTATAAATAATATACAATGTATAACGTGGTATACACTAAGTCTGTAACAAGTTTGGTGTCGAATACAGATTTATGCTAACGAATTATATACTGACTAAATTTCCATCAATTTCCTCTATCAAAATATTCAATGTCAAACACACGTTATTGATTACACAATATAAGTAGTACTAAGTACGTACTGGATTAATATACAGTATATATCTGCCGTAATTACATAATTAATAACAAATTTCAGTACTCTAATGTATAGATAATAATATAAATTAAATAGTAATCAACTCATACCGAGTACCTCCTACATAATATAATTAGGAAACAAATCTACACAACAATTTACCAGGTTTATGTACAGTTATCACTGTTACAATCACAATTTATAATTTTACAAATATTTTTGAATGGTACTTACTGAATTCTACTTTCATAAAACACGTATTACAAATTAAGACAATACCTACTTAAACAATTAAATTTTCATCAGATTTATTTGTTTTCTCCAAAACTATAGTTCTAATATATTTGTATGTTGTTTATTACATATATTCTATATAGTTGTGTTTTTAGATTCTGAATGAAGTGAAGAAGCTAGTGTTTTTACAATGATGTTTATTTATTTATTTATTTATTTTTTTTTTTTTTCTGTGTACAACTTTTTGTATAGAAATACTTGTCCAAAAGTTTCGATCGATAACTTTTTGAATCCGGATTTGCCTCTAGATTGTACTTTAGAGAGGTCATTTTTTGAATTTCTCAATTCTTCAATTTTTTTTTTTTGGAAAAAACTACCCAAAATTTGACAAAAATGACTCGGAAACCATCATTTTTTGATCAGAATTTCATGAAAATTTAAACGTAGATAGAAAATCATATGAAAAAAGATTTTGGCGCAAAAAAATTTTGAAAATCTGAAAAAAAATTTTGGACATTTTTTGAAATTTTTTTTTTATTATTAACTTCTTTCGTTCAGAATCGTTTTACTGAAGAAATGATTTATCTTTTCTTTAAAATTTAATACGCCCGTCAAGAGAATACCACCCGTCGTGAGAAGTACACCCATCGTGCGAAGTATGTCCGGCTTTTTTTTTTTTTTACCTAATCATATCCAATTTTCTAATTAATATTAATGGGTAAATATTATGTTTCTTCTTCCAAAATGACCTCGCTTGTTCGAAAACCTGACGAACCTAAAAACATTAAGCCCCCCCTCCCACAGTTAATATTATAATGACGTTAATCGCTGCAACGGAAAGGTTGTATTTAATGTCATATACCAAACCTTTTTTTTTTTTTTACGATTTCCGCAAATAAATTTCCGCTCTATTTCTAACATGTTAATACGGACATTGTATTTAAAAAATAATATGAATATGGATTGCCTTCGAGTAGAATTTAAGTGTAAATTAGATTTTTCACCACCGATATAATAATATTTGAACTTTCATAAAGTAACAATATTTACCTACTCCTACTACAACCTTGTGTAACCTCTCGTGCGATACTAAAATGAAAAAGTACGGTTTACACTTAAAGTTCTTCATTTTTTTTTTCTTCAAAATTTGCTAAAATATATAAATTAACGGTATAGGTTAGTTTATAATAGTTAAGTTTAGTCTCGTGATAACAAATTAATTTTGATATTTTTTATAACCGTTGTCATATAATATCTATTACGCTGTTTTCAATACTAAACACTATATTATCTCATAGTATTACGTCATCGTGTTCGATTTTGTAAAATTACCCAGAATCAAAATATAATAAAAAATTAATATATTTTTAAATACTTCATATTAACAAATGAACTGATAAAATTGTTGTGTTGTAGGTGGTACATACTTGTCTTGAAAAATATGTAGTGTCATCATAATAAACATTCATGACGAACACCAAATAATTACATCATCACTATCATTTATCAGATATAAATGAAAATAGATTCTCGGTTTGAAATTGTGGTCACATTAACCGAATTTCGCGCGCTCATTGTGTTTTTTTTTAATCAACACCACAGTACATACTTTTAGTCACTTTTTAGTTACGTCGCCCCGATGTACTGGCAACAAAAGGAATATTTGAATATTTACAGTACTATAATTCACTATAATTTATGCATTCAATATGATATATTTAACGGATTCCGAATAACAAGTACACTGTTTATTTTTTAATTTATCTAGCGAATATTATTTTGAGTTCAGCACGATTTCGTTAAGAATCGTGTACAATTTAAGGTTCACCTTTTTTTACCTTAGATTTTGGTGAAATTTTACCATATTTTTATGAATCGTATACGAAAATCTAATGCAATCAATTTTTCACCATCTTTTGTTATATACATACTAATAATATATATATATAATACTAAAATCCTAGACACCCTCCTGATAACTTACTATTCATAATATTATATTTTATAAAATATATAGTATGCACTATATATCTAGTACATCTCGTGGTTACTAGGTAATAGGAAATGAAATATTTCACTTTATCTAACTCAATAAATACTTTCGAATAGAAAATACAACAGAGTGTCAATTTGCCAATGAAATCGATATAACATTTTGATATATTAAATCTACATGTACTGGTATATATTGAAAATTTAACATATTGACAAATAATAATAATAATAATTTATATTTTTTCAAACAAACAATAACAATAACATTTTTCATAACGTACATATTAATTAGTTTGATTACCTCCGGTAAGCTAAGCTCGAGTTGGAGGTAAGATGTTCTTAATTTATACAATATAGAATAAAGTAACTTACGGATTAATACTAATAATATTATAGAGGTGTTTTTCATTAACAGATTCAGATTAATAATATCCTACAATATTATAAAGTATATTATGTATTAGTTTATGATAATATAAATGTGTATTTTAACTTATGGTAATTAAATTATCGTTAATAAACATGTCGTTCGAACAGATTAAAATAATTATGATAATAATTAATATTTATTTCTAAGTTTTTACATAGTATTATTGCACGAATCAGGAAACTCTTTGCAACAAATTGCTTAAAACAAGATGGATCTATTACATTAATATTTTTTTTTGAATCTAGTGTTATATTTATGATTACATATGGGAAAATATTTTTCATGTTTATAGGCTGATAGTAAGGTAAATTTAATAAGTAATTTATCAAAATTTAGTACATTAAATTCTTTATAATATTAAATCAGTATTTTTTTATAACTAGGTAATCTTATTCATAATTATTCTAATTTTGTTCAAATGAATATTGTAAGCCCCACCCCATATCTCAATTCCATAAGATATAACCGATTGTAATAATAATGATAATATTAAGTATTATGGCAACATTGCACAGACAATCGTACGGAATCGTATTGTTTTTATAGTAATTTCGACAATTCACTGATTGTTAAAAAACGTACCACCGACTCGTGTTCCCGAAAAGGCAAAACGTAGGGGGGGGATTCGTGCTTTACCGATATAATGCAACCGATCGAGTTTTTTTCCCCGCATCAAGGTCAATAGCAAATGAAACGTGTTAAAACTGGTATTACAAGTTTTTATCCTTCCGCAAAGCACTAGGCAATCTTATTTTTGCACGAAAAACGTATTCAATCGACCGCAGAACGTGAACTAGAACGCAAAACTAAGAACACATGACGAATAAATATACTACAATGAATAATAAAAAGTTCTTACGTTTCCTTATGTTCCTAGTATTAAAATATTACGTAATAATAACACCTATTATAAAAAAAAATATATTGATATTAAAGCATTCGTGTATATTTTATTCTATTTGTTTTCTAATAAATACAAATCCGTACATACTACCCAACATGACGTGTATTTTTCGCTCTTCAAATAACATATTCATAGATGTGTTCAATCATTTTTTTTTTAAAAAATTGGTCAAATATTTTTGAAATTTTTATGATGTATTTTCGTGTCGATTTTAATTTTTAGTAGTCGGTGAAAGTTTGAAAGTTTCAAGTTTCTTGCTGCATTACTTTTGAAGTTATGTTAAAAAATTTTTTTTTTAATTTCATGAAAATTCGAGTAATAATATATTTTACTGTTTTTTGTCAATTTTTCGACAGATTTTCCGCGTTTTTTAAAAAATTATTGAAAAATTTTGAAAATAACATCTTTAAAGTACCATTTGAGTGTGATTTCGAATCTATAGATGTTATTAATCGAAACTTTTGGACGAGTATTTCTATTTGAAAAAATGTTTATAGAAAAAGAAAAAAGAAACATCATTGCAAAATCATAAACTTTTTCGCTCTGATCAGAATTTAAAAACTATGCTTACCACAAAACAACTGTAAAACACTACAACTGAATAGTGAAAATATATATATATATATTATTCTACTGGTTTCACCGTGACTAATGAAGCGAATTAATGTTATATTTATTATATAAGGTCATTATGATGTAAAAATATGATATAGATTATAAGTGATCATACTGTTATCATAGTTTAATATTTTCTAGGTCCACATGCGACAGGTTGTATGGAACTGATGACAGAATATTCTTCGGAGGGATGTTTTGCTAGAATCTTTTACCCCACTAGTATTCCATCAGATCAATTAGATGTACGTATAAATATGTAAAACATTATTTATAATTACTACCATAATAATTCATAGATGCTCGATTAAATATGCTTAACACAACGAGTATCTAAATTATATTTTGAATCAGTGTAATTACGTATAAATTATTACCTATTGTTGATTAAATTTTTACGGTGTATAATCCAAGTTTTTTACTTGAAGCCAAACAACACGGTTTTGTTATAATTATATGTTTGGTTCTGTAATGCAATGAGGAAATATCAGTTTCTAAGGCTCTAAGACATCGTACCACAATTAGGAATTTTCGTTGCGGTGTAGTGAAACGCGGTATATGCCACCAAAAATAATCATCGTTAAGTATTATTTTTTTTTTAATTTATATTAATGGGCTGCTTACTCATCAGTATTCACTTAAATGTAGTTTATATTAGGTCAAAAAAAAAGTTTTATAACTGTCAAAAAACGATTGAAATAGATAACAGAAAACGTAACAATAATTTTAAAATGTCACTAAATAAAATAGAAAAATAAACGATAATGTAGATAAGTATATCAAAAAAACAAAACAAACCGATAAACGAAACAAATAAACAGAAAATATAAAATAATATCAGAAAACGAAAACAGCCGGACTTCGCACGTTGGGTGAGATGCTCTTGGCGGGTGAGTTGAATTTTAAAAAAACGATAAATCATTTTTTCAATAAAACGGTTCTGAGTGGACCTTCAAATACTATGTAATAATAATAATTGTCGTTTTAATTATATTTAATTAAATTTTATTTAATAATATTGGGTACTCGATAATTTTGTGCGTGCGTGCGTACACACACACACACACACACACACAAACACACACAGATTTGTAATATTAATACATTCTTCGCTCCGCTCAGAATGTAAAAGTCAAGTCGAGAAATAAAAAGAGATAATAAAATATTATTAATAATTTTCATCGTTATTTACATATTTATTTTAATATTTATTTATTTTAATATATTGTCATATCTATAGGATCAATAATGTTTGAAATTACAATCACGTTAAACGTAAAAAATAAACAATGTTCAAATTTTCAAAACGTAAAAAGTTAATAACGTTAGCTTTCCCAATAACGTTAAACGCGAAAATTGGATAACGTTCAAATTTCTAATAAAGATAAACATAAAAAGCGGACATACTTCGCACGATGGGTGTACTTCGCACGACAGGTGGTATTCTCTTAACGGGCGTATTATATTTTAAAGAAACGATAAATCATTTCTTCAGTAAAACGATTCTGAACGAAGGAAATTAATAATATAAGAAAAAAAAATGTTCGAAAAAAAAATGCAAAAATCTGAAGTACCGGGCGGGATTCGAACCCGGTACTGCACGCTTCAAGGCCTACATCATTTCCACTCGGCCACAATCATTATTT
>JAIPRM010010080.1:0-14096 GCA_025469315.1 Stegophylla sp. TES_Ste_2020 | reverse complement strand
CCCGATTCGCCTCTAGATTGTACTTTAAAGAGGTCATTTTTTGAATTTCTCAATTCTTCAATTTTTTTTTTGGAAAAAACTACCCAAAATTTGACAAAAACGACTCGAAAACTTTTGATCAAAATTTTATGAAAATTTAAACATAGATAGAAAATCCTATAAAAAATATTTTGGTGTAAGAAAATTTTGAAAAATTTATATCATTGCTTTAAACCCAAAATTGATTGAATGACGCCGAGTTAAAGTTATAATTTATATAATTTACTTTTTCCACAATACGAACACGATATAAGTTAACATATTTTTTCACGATACATACGTATTTCGATAAGAATTTAAAATTTGTGCTTAAAGATTAAGAAGAATATACTTATATACACACAATAAATTGTTTTCTTTTTACTATAAGTAATTAAAAATAATTGTTACCCTTCTCTCTGGATTTATTTTCCATTTGATAGGGTCGTCTTTGGTCATGCGATTTAATTATTTTTGTGTTATTGTTGTTAAAAACATGCTGATAAAAATGTAGCCATTAACGGGTATGATTGTACAACATGTTGCTCTATCATTTCGGTGAGTAGTGTTATATTAAGGGTACAGACTACAAAGTACAAAGTATAATTTTAATAGTATTTGCAACGTGACATTAATTAATGTGACATTATGATCGTGCAACGCGTAATAATTGTTGCACAATGCCATGTGTATCATTACATCGTTATTATATTATGACATAATCACATAACCATGGGCGACAATGAGGGTGGGCTTGGATGGGTTTAGCCCACTCTTCATTATTTCAAGCCCACGTAACATGAATTATGAATTGTTAACCAGAAAATTATTAAAATAATATATTTTTATTTGTTTGTATCACAATCCACAATTCAACATAAACATGTGCGACACGAAAAAATATTATTATCTAATGTAATTAGACATTTCGAGTTTCTAGTTCAATTAGTTTCAGAGTTATGGTGAGATTAATACACTCAATTTCATGAAAATTTCGTTTACGACATGTAATGCTGATTTTACTAAATTTTTCCACACGTTTTCTTAGTTTTTGGAAAAGTATTGAAAAATTTGAAAAATAACCTTCTAAAAGTACAAACTAGACGCAATTTTTTATTTAAAAAGTTTTCTATACCAAAAAATGTGTACACATAAAAAAAATAATAATAATAATAAAGTAAATTAACATATATTATTGTGAAAACACTAGCTCAAAATCTAAAATATGTTGGTGCTTTAAATTAAAAAGAGTCTAAAATTTAAATTACAAATTCGCTTAACATGGACGTTTTAGATTATAATAACTTATGCTTGACATAATATCGGTATTGTAACACATCGTCCGTAACCAAAGTTATGCCTGAAAGAAGAGTATTTAGCATAGCGAAAATGGTATAATCATGTCTTTGATCTATTCTATGCCTAAAAAATGTAGATGCATTAATAATTATGTCAGTAGAGAAACAATTGTTAGTAAATATTGGAATACCTGAATTTGCTTTAATAAATATCTTAAAAATAACTCAACTAAAAAATAAATAAAAAAACCTACCTAACCTAACCTAACCTAACCAAGTGTAATATACAAAATTATTTTTTTTAATACCTTTTTTCTTATCAATTTTTTATCCTTTTCTAAAAATTCATAATGGAATTTAAAACTGGGCGATTATATAATAATTATTTTTTGTAATAATTACAAACTTCATAATTTTTAAATGAAATTGTTTTGAATAAACTGAAACTCCACTCTGAATCGTTTTATTAAAAATTCAATATACCCATCAAGAGCATCCCGCCCGAGGAGTGAAAAATACCCATGGTGCGAAGTATGTCTAGTTTTTTTTTATGTTTGAAGGCGATAGAAGAAACTTTTTTGAATAGAAATACTGGTTTAAATTGTTTAAAAGTCATGAGGTGAATTTTTAAATCGGAAATTGCATCGAGTTAGTACTTTTAGAATTTTCACCTAAAATTTAGGTCATTTTTCAAAATTCTAAAGTTAGAGAATTATATTGTGAATATTTTAATGAAATGAAATTATTATAAATGTTTTATCGTTTCTTTAAAATTTAACACAACCCCACCAAGAGTATTTCACTCGAGGAGCAAAGTTTACCCATGATGCAAAATATGTCTGGCTTTTTTTTTTTTTTTTTGGGATTTGAATTTCCATAATTTACTCATACAACTGTAAATAAAAATAGACAATGTCAATGTATATTGTATACCTAAGCCAAACAAAATGAGTGACCGACCGACAAGGGTCCAAGGTCTATAATTGGATATAATAGCACTCAATTATTTTGTAACCGACTTGAACCATGTAATATACATATTTTAACCACTTTGTGGCTTTCCTATAATAAATAACATTTTATACATAAAAAATAAAATTGTTTTTAGCAAATTGTATTTACTGCGAAATAATTGCCATCATGCTGAAAGCTGCATTATATTAATACATTATGTTTTACACTTGGAAAGGTTTCAAGATAATTATGACTACAGTACATATTTCGAAGAAAATTTTACTGGGTACATGTATTTAAATAAAATATGTAACGATATCACAAAGAATAATCAGATAATGTATACTTGGTATAGTATCTGGAGACATTCCTGCAGGAAAGTCAAAATTCTAATAAAGCCCCCAAATACAATAGGCAGCTGACATGCGGTGACTCATAGGATTTTCCCTAAGAAAAATTTCATTTTTTTTAAAATTCAACTCACCACCCATTAAGACTATCCCACCCGAGGAGTGAAGAATACTAAATGGTGCGAAGTATGTCTGGATTTTATTAATTTATTATTTTTTTTCTTGTGAGTAATTTTAGTTACCTAAAACTGAGAATTCCGTCAAAATTTTAAGCTTTAAACGGTTATAGAGAAAAAAGTTGAATTGCGATTTTCGAGATTTTTTTAAGTCAACTAGACATATATGTGAGTGAGTCTATATTAAAATTACAAGTCTTAATATCATAAATTAAAAGTTTTATCACATAAAAACTTATAAAAAAATAAGAAATTTACAATATTTTCAAAATGCTATACTTAACTCAAAATTGATTAAATTTTTTAAAAATTTTTTGTGTAATGTTTTCGTGACCATTTTTAGTAGTTGGTGAAAATTTCAAGTTTTTAGCATTTAGCTAGGTACATCATTTTTGAAGTTATGTTAAAAAACATTTTTCAATTTTATGAAAATTTTGGTAATAGCATATTTTATCGTTTTTTGTCAATTTCTCGATAGATTCTCCTCATTTTTGAAAAGTTTTCTCTTTACTCTATTATCTGGATGTGATTTCGGATCTATAAAGATACTGATTTAAACTTTTGAACAAGTATTTCTATTCGAAAAAATGTTCACAGAAAGTGAAAAAAATAAATAAACGTCATTGTAAAATCATGAGTTTCTTTGCTTTGTCTGGAATCTAAAATATCATGATGAAAGAAAATTTTCAATGTATTAAATTTTAATGTTTTTATTAAAAAAATGAATTCCTCCTCCTCTCAAAAAAAAAAAAATAAATCTAGACACGCCCCTATTTTCCTGTGGAAATGGGAGATTTGTATATTTCACATATATTATGTAATAATATCTTAATTAAAACTCTAATATTGAGTTGTATTATTTTGTACGACATTGAAACTATGTCGTTGAACAATATTATATTGTGTATAATTATACGTTTGCACATAATATTGCGAGATAACAGCAGTGGGGATTCATCGAAACATTTATCGTTTAAATTTTACAAAGAAAAGTTTATTGCTTCAGTATATCATTCATGAAATACCGTTTTACACACAACATATTCTCAATAGGCATTTGAACTAGTAAATGAGAATTCCGGAAAGTTAAACGTTTCATTTCATTGAGAAGCTAAAATTCTTTATTATAGTTGAGCTAACGCTCCCAATTACATTCTTTACACGTACTTACATAAATAATATGATGTCTGAGATTAAGGCCGATGCCACGATAAAATAAATAAAATGTGTCACAACCTTTTCTGCAGTCACTCTCAGAATCCTTTAATTAAAATATCAAGACGTCATGACGGACACCATTTCCGGAAATCACACCAGATTATACTCAAACCAAGTGTCGTTGACGCATTGAATCGACTTGACCCTGCCAGACCCTATAAATCCTAAAATTATAAAATAAAAATAGGTAGTTCCAATAATAGACATAAGATAGGGGCAGTGTTGTGTGTATACAAAAGGAATGTAGTTATTCAACATCGTTTTTAAAATTATAAAAATATATTAAAATATGCATTTCATTATTTATGAAAATAATCTGCTATTTAGCTTATAGTTATTATTAATTTTATAAGTAATAACTAAATAAAAACTATAATAATACTTATACTTAGTTAAGCAATTGCCTAAATTGTATAATTTTAATGTTAGAAAATAGTAAGTAACAATTTTATTGTAATGGAATAAAAACAAAGTTTACACCTTTTTTTGTGAAAACTTCTAATGAAGTTGAGCCATTAGCACTCACCCATATTATTATATTCAAACTTAAATGCCTACCCAGGAAATGACAGGAATGTTTGTAGAAAATAAGTTCAGTGCAACTGCAGGATGCAAATATAATTTCAATCGTACCCCCTCTTACTTCTTCTAGAATCAAAGATATTTAAAAATCGCCCCTCCCTGAAAATAGAGTCAGGGACGTCCCTGTTCACTATATTATGTCGGTATAGATTATGTCAAAATAAGTTTTAAAATGTATTATATTATATTTTCATATAAACAAATTAATTCATTACATATTGTTTATTGTAAGTGTTCTGAAAAGTGTGAAAGATATTATCAACCGTGCCTATCAGGGCCAAAATCTAAATTCAAAGGCAAAATTAGAAAATTTTTATATTTTACGAGTTTAACATAATCTTGAGTATTCTCATTAATATATGGCATACGCATATAATTTAAAAAAAAATCAATATCACATTATCGCACAGATTATAGAGTACTTTATATACTTTTATTTTAATAATTTGACATTTGCTTGTCTCCCCTCCCCTTATAGAGCAATTCTGCAAACGCCACTTTTGGCATCTATTGTACAGTAAAGCTTTTGTTTTGATGACCTTCAGTACTTGGAATATTTGGTAGGACAATACTAAATATATATCACAGAGAAAACTAAAATTTCTTAAAAAAAGTGACCTTTTCCTTACTTATTTAGTAGATAGCATTAATCACGGTTCAAGGTCATAAGATGAATAAAAAAACGAAATCACGGATATTCTTTGCTCCTCGAATCAGATACTTTTGGTGGGTGTGTAGAATTTTAAAGAAACTATAAATCATTTTTTTAATAAGACGATTCTGAACGAAGGAAGTCGATAACATAAAGAACTACCTATAATAATTGTCATTTTCAATAAACCCACCTAGAGCATCTGACCCGAAGAACGAAGAATTTTCGTGTTGCGAAGTATGTCCGACTTTCTCGTCTATATTTTTGGTTAGGTTGGCCGTTTTTACTAAATTTTTCAGCAGTCATTTCTTGTTTTTGGAAAAAGTATTGAGAATTTTGAAAAACAATCTGAAGTACCCACTAAAAGGATGCAATAATTTCTAATCTAAAAAGTTTATGAAAAACGTTTTGATGAAAAATAAGTGTTTCTATGCGAAAAACGTGAAAAATAATGAATAGACATCATAATATTATTATATCGTAGTAAAAGCTTCTTCCAGAATCTAAAATATTTAAAAATCGCCCCTCCCTGAAAATCGAATCGGGGACGCCTCCCCTCGGCTCGGGACTCAATTCAGATATAAAGGATCATCGTAAAACTCGGGATTCGGGGACGCGGACGACGTTTGGGGAAAAATTGAGTTTTATTTTTGGGACTCGGTTCCAACGCAAGACGATCGCTATAATTTATTGTTCCCGGTCGGCGGCAAAAACGGTCGTGGCGGGGTGTGTGTTTGGCGGGAAAGGTCTACCGTTTTCATTGTGACGCGATCTCGTGCGTGCGCGTTCGTCGGTGGGTGTTCGTCATGGTCGTGGTGCGGAGGGCGCGGCGCGGGTAGAGGAGAAGCACCACCTCGCTTTTCCAGCGTCGCCACACGGCGGCAATGTTTTAACCTTGACCTCGGCTCGTCGTCGTCGCGACCGCCGCCGCCGCCGCCGCCCGTTTGTCACGCGGCCGCCACGGTTTTCGACAACACAGCTGCAGCAGCCTGCTGTAACGTAACTGCGTAACACACAACGGAACCGCGAGCGGTAGGTTAGGTTATGGCAGCGATTTTCAAATTGGGGGGGGATGCGAGGGTCGCAAATACAATAAATATAGGGTTTTTTTTTTTTTTTTTTTATGTTATTATTATCATGATAATCATTATTGAGCGCTAAAATTTCGGATTGCTGATCGAGTATTTGCTATTTTAATTTTAATAATAATTATAATTATTTGTCCGCTACTCTTTAATACTATAAGGGTCGGTCAAAATATCGGTGACATTATACTAGGAGGGGGTCGCGGTCTCGAAAAGTTTGAGCCGGGGGTTAAGAGCATCCCTTTAATATGTTTTATTATTATTGTATATAACGCTTACTGCGAACGCGCCGGTTAAGTTAGGTTAGGTGGTTATACCGATTTCACGGTGTGCCAAAATCTTAAATGCAAATATAAAGCCGCATGAAACGATACGATATATTTTAAACGCACAGTGTTATACGATATCGAATGGTCATGACGAGAGCGTCGCAATATAAATGCTAAAAATAATTATCTATGTAAAAAAAGTAGTGATAATGAAATCATAAGAAACAAAAATAGTTGGGAACTCGAGATTTTCGTTTTCACGGTCATAGAATCGAGTCCAAACGACTTTTCTTTTCGAATCGCGCGGTTTGACCAGGTTCATTATCAAATCAGTGCGTAAGTACACTAGTACAGATCCAGGACTTTAATTTGAAAGGGGCGATTAGACGAAAATAGATCAAATATACATATAATAATTTTTAATATGCATTTTAAAATTTCTGGGAGGGGTGATCGCCAAAATAGCTCTACCCTTGGATCCGCGCCTGCTCTAGTAAGTGTGTAATGCGATCTACTAGAATTAATAGGGGTCAACAATTAAAATATATATAGGTGTTGCCTGCGATCCACACTCGTGGTACTAGGAAAGTAGCAAACAATGATATTGTTTAAATATGTAAACAAAATTAATTTATTGCCCAATGAGATCCGATCCTAACCGTCGCGCGTCGCCTGGGTGCGATGTAAAAATAAATAATCCAGTCGACCCGACAGTCACTTTTTTTTATTAATATTTCAATAGGAAGTTGTTGAAACTTGATGATCTTTATCGCTTATTGTAACATAAGAGTTATATAAATAATGTTGTTATAAAATATATTATATAATCATAGGCGTGGTCAGACATATTTAGCAGGGGTTGCAAGTAAAATATTTGTGCACCCGTCTTTTAAATTGTTTTCCCAAAACTTTAACGCACCTAAAACACATTTTTAATAAAGAAAAATAGCCGAACATACTTCGCACGATGGGTGGGATTCTCTTGACGGGTGTACTGAATTTTAAAGAAACGATAAATCATTTCTTCAATAAAACGATTCTGAACGAGGGAAGCTGAATGAGAAAAAAATGTTAGAAAAATGTCAAAACAATCGGTTGGCCAATTTTCTTATATGTACATTAAAGTGCGTAATTGTAGGAATAACTAACGAATTACGTCGAAATTCTAACTTCAGACGGGTATAAAAAAAAAAGTTGATAAATGATTTTCGAGATTTTTTCAGGTCAATTAGACATATTTATGTCAGTGAGATTATATTGAATTTTCGAGTCATAATATTAAAAATCGAAAATTTTATTACATAAAAACTAACAAAAAATGAGAAATTTCCGAAATTTTCAAAATGCCGTACTTAACTCAAAATTAATCAAATCTTTTTGAAATGTTCTCGTACTTGTTTTTAATGGTTGGTGAAAATTTCAAGTCTCTAGCTGTATTATTTTAGAAGTTATGTCAAAAAGTAATTTTAAATTTTACGAAAATTTCGGTAATAGCGTATTGTGCCGTTTTTTGTCAATTTTTTGACAGTTTTCCCCCATTTTTGGAAATAGTATCGAGAAATTGGAAAAATGACCTCTTTAAAGTACTATCTGGGTACAATTTCGGTTCTATAGAGATACTGATCGAAACTTTCGGACAAGTATTTCTATACAAAAAAGTGTTCACAGAAAGAAAAAAATAATAATAAACATCATTGTGAAATCATAAGCTTCTTCACTTCGTTCAGAATCTAAAAAAAGTTATGTTACATTCTGAGTGGAGCGAAATAGCTAGTGGTTTTACATGGTTGTATATTTTTTCATAGTAAAATTAATTCTAAAGTTTTGTTCAGTAACTTTATTGATGAGAACTAGATTCTGAATAGTACTTTTTTGAAATAATTTTTCTAAATTCTCTATAGTTTTCCAATAATAAGAAAAAACTATTTTAAATTTAAGCAAAAATGGTAAAATATGCTATAAACATTTATGATATAAGTTTTTGTAATTAAATTGTAACTCAAAAACTGTTAGTACTTACTAGAAATTCGAATTTTCACCCATTATCAACAATAGTGTAATATATAAGTATTTAAAGTATTAAAACAAATTTGATTTGTATTGGGATAAATATAGGCTTTTGAAAATGGTACGTATTTTGTAACCTTTTTTTAAATAATAACATTTTATGTTTTTGATTATATAATCTGAACATTTAATACAAGCTTAATAATAGATAATACGTTCAACTGCCTTGAAAAAATCTCGATAAATTATTAATTAATTTTTTGTTTTTATATTCGTTTAAATAATTGTACGAGTGATTGTATGACAGTATAGTTATTTTTATGAAAAATAATAGTATTTTTTCCATCCTAAGGTATTTAACATTTCATTCTTAATTCAGTAAAAATAATATTATCAAAAGATTCCTCGTAAATAATTATTATCGTTAGGCATAGACACCTAACACGAAAAATTCAAATTGCTTTTCCAAAATAAATCCATAAAACTCATTACTTAGATATGGCTCGTAGGTTGTGCGCACCCCGTGGCCACGACTATGTATGTAATAATAATATTATATTATAAAATATCACGTCTAAACAAAATAAAAATGTTTAATTTTAATGATTATTAATCAATGATGATATTACACAACAATGGAAACATTAAAGATTGCATAATGGGATTTTTTAACCGGTAGATAGCATACAACACAAAGAAAACCGAAATTAGTTTAATGGTATCCAATTTTATTTCGCTGTAGTTGTATTCTGTAGACAGCGAATGTTCATCACACGTCCTTCGACGTTATATAAAAGTAAATAGTAAATGTCGACGAGATAAATTATAATTTCAGATTTAATTAAATTGATAAAAAAAATATTACGGACGACAGTTGTAGTATCAGTTGATTGTCGCGACGTGAAGTGAAAAGTGAATTCTGAATCTGAATAGTGATTAGTGATTAATATTATATATAGGAATGCGGCATGCGCGGATCAGCCGCCTTCCCGCCGTTGCCTCCCGCGCCCCGCACCGCCGTCACGAACAAAAACAGTTGCGCGGGACATTTGTACGCATGCGCGCGCGTGCGTGCGCGTTATCAGTTACGCGCCGCCAGTGCCGTACGGACGAGCGAAAATGGCGGCAATCCCGCGCGTAGCAACACTGCAGCTGCGCACGTTGGACGCCCCTGTCCCGGACCATATACTATATAGGCACCAGATTGCGATATTATTATTATTATTATTATTACTATTTACTGTATATTATCGTGATTGTTCGTGACTTAACCAAAGTACCAACATTTCGGTGGCCAAAGCGGTTCCGCCGCAGCGTGTTTTCCGTATTTCTCTCCGCACTCGCAACCGTCGTGTTTTTTTCTTCTTTTTTTTATGTGTAATATCACCCAACGTCGCGCAGCAGCAGCAGCTAATCATTAGAGAAAACGCTGATCCGCATTACAACGTGTTCGTACGCGCGCAATAATAATATTTTATTATCGATTATAATAATATTATTATTATTATCGTTCGCGGACTGTCGTCGTCGTCGCCGACGACTGGTCAAACATACCGACACGGATCCGTTTCGGTGAGCTCATCGTGCAGCGTCACCGGCCCACCGTCCCGAGACGTGACGTCCCTTCGGAGTGGCGTGACTCAACAGCCTCCGCCACACGTGCACACTCGTTCCAGCAGAGACTCCGAACCATGGCCGCAGGAGACATGACCGATTTCCATCAGATTCTCACCAGCTTGTTGAGTACGGACAACGCCGTTCGCCAGTCGGCCGAGGTAACGATTTTATCGACGACCGCCCGAGGTCACGTCACGCGACTCCAGGGCACCTTGCCCTATGTCCCCTCCCCTCGCCCGACGTCCGCTCCGTGGGTAGTCCGCGCCATTGCGACGAGCTGACGTTGTTGAGTACACTGGACCGTTTCGCGTCTGTACGTTTCATGGCAGCCTATCTTTTAGTGCTCGAGACTTTCGTCTTGTGTTCGGTCGGTGATCAATAGAATTTGTATATTATTTCTGTTGGATGGATCGACGGCACGAATTGCAACTTGTTGCTAGTTTTTCCCACTTCTCTTGTGTTTTGAAAATGAGACCAATAATATGCCCTACTGAAATGAATTTATAATTATCGCTCGCACGATTGACCCTAGTAAGATCTTACTAGATAATTGGTATTTGCCTTAAACGTCTATAGTTAAATAGATATCCCAATTCACCTATACGGTTAGGGGGTTGCCAGATTTGAAAATTCAAAGTTTAGGACAAAAAAAACAATGATTTATGTCTATTCATCCTAAACAACTGGTTCTTTTTTTTAATGAAAATGTTTTTATATCAATTTTTTATGACATTTGAATAATATTTCAACAGCATAGTAGGTTAATAACAAACATACTAAATAAAGCATATAAACATAACATTTTTAAACTTAATAACTTTTGCAATTTTTTTTCAAAACTTTCAGCCATTAGCAAATTGGAATAAAATTATTAAATAAATATTACATTAATTTCATAAAAATACGAATACCTATTTATATTTCAACCTTACAAAACTGATTGATTGTTAAAGTTTTGGTAATTATGGTGTATCATATTTATTAGAAGAATGAATATCTTTTAATGTTGACTGATAAACTAAGGGTCAAAAGGATATTCTTCTTATTTTTTTGTATGGGGAATTTTTTGAAAAACTGGACATTTTGATTTTGTGAAGAGTAGTTGTAACAACGGGACCTTTAGTTAAAATACAGGATGTTTTCATATTATACAGGACGTTTGAAAACCCTATATGCAGTGGATATTTTATTATATTATAAATAGAAAAACATAGAAAATCTGGTTTGATAACTACAATTTCTGTTCTTTAAAATTTGTATGGGAACCTAGTAGTGTTAGTATGGTGAAATTATCTAAGTAGGTAGATTGGTTGGAAAATTCTAGGTTAGATTGGTGTCCAAAGATTAAATTCTTTTGAGTTTTATTTTTATGTATTACTTATTATACTATGTTATTCAATGGTTTTATAAAACAAAACGAAAAAAAAAAATATAAAGTAAATGAATTTATTCTGGACTTAATACAAAGTACCTACTTATTTGTTTTTCTTACAGACTATTTTTGGGTTGTATTGATTATAACACGTACATTTTTTTTTCATTCATAATTTATTTTGTCATTTATTCTTTTTAAATTATTGTTTTTTTCCTTTTAGGAGACCTATCAGTCGTTGCCTTTAGAATCAAAAGTATTGTATTTAATTAACGCTGTGCAAAATCAAACTGGTGATGTAGATGAAAAGCAAGTGGCAGCTGTAATGTTGCGTAGACTTATGGCCAATGATTTTTTAGAATTTTTTTCTAATGTTAGTAAATATTTGATTTACACATTTTCTGTATACCTATATACCTATTTATTAGTTTAACTTGTGAATTGTCTTTTATTTTAGCTATCTCCTGAAAATCAACAACAGTTTAAAGACAATTTATTAATGAGTGTAAATAATGAAAAAAATGATGTTTTACGTCGTCGCATGTGTGATGTTGCTTCAGAAGTAGCCAGAAATCAGCTAGATGATGATGGTAATAATAGCTGGCCAGAATTTTTAAATTTCTTGTTCCAATGTGCTAATTCTCCTTCAAATGAAATGAAAGATTCTGCTCTCCGAATGTTCGCGTGAGTAGACAAATGTTTGTTTATAAATTATTTGTTTTATAATTTTTTGTGGTATTAGGAGTGTTCCTGGTGTTTTTGGAAACCAACAATCCAACTATTTGGTAGTGATAAAACAAATGCTTAACCAATCTTTAATTGTACCAGATTCAAATGTGAGTTTTTTTATTTGCTTTTGTTGGTTATTGAAATATTAATATTTTATTATGATGTTATAGGTCCAAATTCAAGCAGTTAAAGCAGTTTGTGCTTTCATACTACACAATGAAAAAGTTATTGAAATTCAAAAACAATTCACTGATCTATTACCCCACATATTGAGAGTATGATAATTTTAAAGTTAATAATACAAATAATAAAACAATTATTTCTTCATTTTATTTCATTAGATAACAAATGATACCTTAGAAGCTGAAGAAGATGACTCTTTGATTAAATTATTGATTGATTTATCTGAAAATACACCAAAATTTTTAAGATCACAATTGACTCTTATTATAGAAATGTGTTTGAAGGTAATTAGTTAAGAATTTTAATTCTTCATAGTTATGTTGTTACAATATTTATTTTTTTTTTAGTATCTCAAAAATGAAGAAAGAAATGAATCTTACCGACAAATGTGCCTAGAAGTAGTTGTAACATTAGCTGAAACAGCACCAGCAATGATGCGTAAAGAATCATCCAAGTATATTTCCCAATTGGTTATACAAGTATTGGAACTCATGGCTACTGTTGAAGATGAAGATGATTGGGGTACTCAGGATGATCCAGATGAAAGTGATCAAGAAAGGTTTTTATTTATAATTACTATTTTAGTGAAATTAAGTTTCGTTTTCACATTTGTGTGTTTTGTAGTATGAGTGTTATGGCTGAATCTGCATTAGATAGATTGGCTTGTGGTCTTGGCGGTAAAACTATGTTACCACATATATTGAGTAATGTCTCATCCATGTTGACCAATCCAGATTGGAAGTATAGGTAAAAATTATAACATTTGAATTTAATTATGTTTTTGTATTTCATTATTATATTTTTATTATTAGGCATGCTGCTTTAATGGCAATATCAGCTGTGGGCGAAGGTTGTCATAAGCAAATGCAACCAATGCTTCAAGACATTTTGGATGGAATTTTAAATTTCTTACAAGATCCGGTTAGTTATTTACAGTATTTGTTATTAGAACTAGATAATATAATCTTCTAGATGATCTATATTTTACAAAACAATTTTCATAATTCTAAGATAATTAACTATAAAAATAGACATTTTCATTTATTTTAATACCCTTCAATTTGAATAATATAATGTGTTTAAAATGTACACGTTCATATTATTTTATGAGTCTTACAATTTTTGTTTGTTAGGTACTTAGATATGTTTTCATTGATTTGTTTTAAAAAATGTTTAAACGCCCAAATGGTAAATGCAGTTCTATACTGTTCTACTGTAATCTTGTAGGGTTGGATGCTAGTCAATTGGAAAATTTGTTTTTTTTTTCATTATTACTGGGCCTCACTAAGTGGATGGATACTCGTGTGGAGGCCCAGGAATTATATTGTTTATAAATGTATAATTTTTTAGATACAATTAGAAATCTTAATAATTATAATTCGAACCAGTTAAATAATAATAATAATACAAATATCATAAAAATGTAGTATAATTAAATTATGTTTATAGATTATATTTATTTTTAGATTCTGAACAAAGTGAAGAAGCTAGTGTTTTTACAATGATGTTTATTTTTTTTTTTCTGTTAACACTTTTTCGTATAGAAATACTTGTCCAAAAGTTTCGATCAATAACTTTTTGAAACC